>PYAF01004503.1:345372-364839 GCA_007407185.1 Glycine tomentella
GAGATTTTAAGAGTAATTTTTAAAAAATAATACAAATTATTTAATCACATTTCTTAGGAATTTGAATTATTTTAAAAAAAACTTATATTGTATTAGGAATAAAAGTAGTGCAAATGTAATGATCATATTCTAATAATATAAAATAATTTGATGTTATTATTTAATTATAAATTAATATTGATATAATTTTTAAAATAATTTAAAATCCATATACCATATACAATTATGTATACAGTTAATCCATAGTCAATTTTCTGAAACATAATAGTTTTAGAAAAAGTTTATTAGATAGTACCAACACTTCAACCTACATCCACGCATCTATATAAACACCACCCCACATCACTTGTACTCACCAGCCACAACACATACATCATAGCAACACTTTTCACTTGTGTCCGAATTAGTTCTCTTGAGAAACATTATTCCCATTGCTATTATGGCTAGCATGAAGGTTGCATGGGTGGTTGTGATCATGTGCATGGCCCTGGTGGGTGCACCGATGGTTGCGCAAGCTTTAACATGCAACGACGTGATGGTGAACATGGCACCGTGCCTAAGTTACCTGTTGAATGGAGGAGCACCCTCAATGGGGTGCTGCAGCGGAGTCAAGAACATCCTTGGCTCCGCTGGCACAACTGTTGACAAGCAAACCGCGTGCAACTGTCTCAAGGCGGATGCAGCTAGGTACAACATCAATGACCAGTATGCTCAGGCACTCCCTGGTCTCTGCGGGGTCAATGTCCCTTACAAGATCAGCCGCTCCACTAACTGCGCAAGGTATATTGTGTGTGGGTGTATTTTCTTAAAAGTCACAAATATTTTTAAGAGTTTTTATTTTATTGAAATATAAGTATTCTTTTAAAAAAATTCTCAAAATATTTCTTATTTTAAAAACATTTCTTATCTTATAATCAAACATACTCTATATCCTATTCTACATTCTCTCTTTCTTCATTATTTATGTAGCATATAGTGCTATTTTGTTACAATAGTTTACTCAAATAAAAATTATTTTTAATAAAGTTTTTAAACTAACTATTATAAAAGTAAGAAATTTTAATATATAATGATTTTTATAATTAGATGATGACATGATTTTAAATTGTGGTTGTGGTGAGCGGAAAATCTTTACATTGTGAGTAATTATGAAAAAAAATGCAACTGATGCAACCACAATTACTATTGTGCTGCGATTGTGAAGTATGAAAATAGCTTGATGTTGTATAGTCATAATTACAGTTTAAATAGCAATTTTAAATCATGGATGATAGTGTGGACGAAACTGACACACATTGATGTTAAGTTACATCTTGCTGATTGATATATTGATCATGATTTTAATATGAAAATAGTCTCTATGGAAAATGTGCTTTAAATATATTCTTAGTACATATTTTGGAAAAAGGTGTTAAGAAATAGGAATGATTTTAATTTCTAAGCAATCGGGGGGAGAAATAAATTACTACTAAAGAGAAGAGGAAAAAAATTATATTAGAAGAGGGAGAAGTTTTCAAAAGAAAGAAAATTGACGTATTATATTTATGCAATGCTGTTCTCTCCCATATGTAAGAGAATTATCATATACCCCTTTGGTCAATGTGATCAATCACTTATTGGGGAAAATAATCAACTGTTATTAATTTGTTAATGTTTGTGTTTGGCTTCGTCGATTGTAGAAGTGGTCGAATCCACACTAAAGAACTCAATGTGCCATAAAATTATTTGTTTTGATTTCAAAATGGTGGATATAACAAATTTAACTTTTTTTTTTTTTTTTTTTGTAATGCTGCAGCATCAGGTTCTGAACAAGCGATGGACAGCTTTGCTGATTTCTGCAGCGGGATACCGAGGCAGCAGTGTAACACTTATCATCAGAATAAGAGAAAGCGAGTGTGACTGTAGGGCTCCACACATGCGAGCCTTTTATTGTATTAGTTTCTGTTTCTTCAGCACTTCATAGTCTTTGTTGTTGGGTGTGAGTGATCACTAGATGTATCTTAGTTGATTGTTGCATGTAACAATCACGTATTTGATATAATAACTCCATATGCTATTTTGATTATTGCGTACCATATTGTTCTTAAATCATTTTTTTATATATGCTAAAGATTCATTAAGAATGATAGGTCTTATGTACATGCGATGCTCAAAGCTAACAGTAGAACAAGAGTCACATCACAAAATAATTCAGTTTAAGTTATGCAGTAAAGACTAACATTACAGTTTGTTTTTGCCTATAGAAACAAATGAATGTTAGCTCTTGAATACTATAGGGAGGCTTTTTCTGCATAAATTGTAGGAGTAAAGAGTAACAGTACAATTTGTTTTTGCCTATAGAAAAAGACCAAGTGCAACTGAAATTTGGCCCCTAGAAGTTATGCAGAACCAACAGCTTCAGATAACAAGCCATTGTAGAAAGCCTCAAAAGTAGCATTAATTAATCCACCTGCGTGAGGAAACATGATCACGTGTATAAAGGAGGAATCATAAACCAAATAGTAAAGTCAAATTAAACAATGTCATTTACACTTGCCGATGACCGGCTATCATGAAAAATAAATTAAGCTCAGCCGAAAAGTCTCTAGCAGCCATAACAAGAAAGTTAATCACCCTACCCTTATGCAAGAGGTGAAAACTTCAACATGGACAATGAAGACGTAGCCAGATAGTTATGCGAGCGTGATATTGGATTAGAGCACCAGTTTGGAAAAGTCAGATACTTTTTTAACCAATTTTTCTTGAAACCATGACCAGAAACTGCACCTTTATGTAGTCTATAGCAGATAAATCAATTCAAAGGAACCATGTTGGAAAATGATTTTGTTGCGCAGCAGCCATGATGACCCCACACACAACTGTATGCTACAGGATATACCAAACCTTAGCTTTTTTCCCTCTAAGTAAACGTCCATGAAAGAAAAAGTGGAATGATTGGATATTTGAAATAGGAAGGACCACTTCAAAACCTGCCCAAGCGTACATATATACTATACCAAACATGACAAGAAAAAAAAGAGGTGACTACAATGAGTACAATCTCTTGTGATCCGCAGAAAGAGCAAAAAGTTTCGTAAACATCATTCAACACTTTTCTTTAAAGAAGTGTCATCTTAGAAGGCAACCTATCCAGGCATTAATCTCCATGAGAAAGCTCTTGTAATGACATGTTAAAGTAAAAGCATAAAAATAATTAGGATATGAATGTGCGTCTAAATAATGATGATATAATTATTAATATATATAACTCAAGTAATAGATTATTGAATTAAAAATTATTATATTATCGATACATAATCTTTTTTCTCAAAAATATATTAAAAATTACACAATAATTTTCATATAAATTTAAATAATATGCTTTTTTAATTCTTGAGCTCAAACGTTAAATAAAATGGGACAAAAACAATAAAATAATACCTATATATTGTGGACTTAGATTCTCTACCGTGCCAACATATTACCCTTTCATTATTAAACATATAAATATATTTTCTATACTCCTGTTATAATAATCATGGTTAAAATTACTGCTGCATAGGCAGCATGGCCGCAAACAATTCATACACAGGGTGTAGGGGAAATATTAATTTTGAATTAGGTATCCATTATAAAATAGGGCCAAGCTACAGTGGATCACCTTAATAGTAGTTTATTTTGGATCATTAATAGTAACTTTCAGATTGATTTGATATTCACAACATTTATGGTGTACCGTTGGTACAATAGCACTATCTGTTTCCTTCTCCCCAACAACTATCGTCGGTGACCACCACGTCATTCCCCTGTCCAAACCGGTATCTTCAAGTATGAGTACACCAACATAACCAGCAAAACCGCCACGAACACTCTTGACACCAACATGCTGGGGTTGGGGACGAACCCATACGCCAACAAAAAAAGCACCACCGTCGTTGATGATGCCGAAGTACTTTACCTCTTCGCTATCACCGGCGGTGGCGGGAGAACTCTTGTGAAAAAAAAAAGAAAAACACTCCGGTGAGACAAACGATGAAGGGTAGTGAATATCACAGTGCTTAACCCTACAAGTTTTTCAGAATCTTCCTTCTGCTTGGAACCCTACCACTGATTGCCTACCCATTGTCATTATTTAATTGGCCCGTTTTTATAACTGGGGTTGCCGAATGAACCAATTAATCGTTTGGGGTTGGAGGAAAAAGAGGAGTGGAAGATTCAATTTTTTCGTTTTTAATTAGTATTTCATTTGAGTACTCCAGAAATTTTCTCTGTGGATGCATACGATAGTAGCATGAAATAGTTGTTGGAGAGAAGGAAAGAGACAATACTGTTGTGGACGGGGTATATTATAACACCATGAACATCAAATGAATCTAATGACTACTATTAATGGTTCATAATGGATCACTTATTAAGGTGATCTACCATAGTTTTGGCCCATAAAAATTGGTTTATAATGTTGCGTGTATATAAAAGTTGTTATTAAATCTTTTTATGATCAGCCTCAAACTTAGGAAACTAGTAATTAAACATGATCTGGATACGCACGCGCTCATTTCTTTAAATAGGAGTACTTTTGTTTTTTGAACTCTAAAGAGGAGTACTAGTACAAGTAAAAACCAATGAGTTACTAGAACAAGTAAAATTTCAATGAATTTAAAATGCATGACAATATTTAACGGCTTAATTAATTTTATTTTAAAAATTACATTTTAATCACTACTCTTAAAGAAATTTAGTCTAATTCAATGTAATTCACACTCTAATTTGAATGGATTAGATTTTTTTCTACAAATATTAATTATTAAAATAATTAATTTTTATTAAATGAAAGATTTAAATCCGTGACTTTTTTCTTTCACTTTTTTCTACATTACTAAATCAACTTGACTAGATAAATCAAACTCAATTTGCCAACTCCAGCCATGTTAAGCAAGACTTGCCAAATTACAAAATATCCAAAATTTAAACCATTTTCATGAACAAAGAAACCCGTGCAATAAAGTGGCCTACACACTACAACAACAAAGCAAAAGAGGTAACGAAGTTGCAGCAACAAGTGGTTGCATGTAATGTAAGTAACACCGGCCCAGCACACCCACCAATATAAATAAAACTCCCATCAGTTTTCATAAATTCATCTAACGTTGCCACTTATTTCCAATCTATCCACTCATCTATATATACACCACACTACATCACTTGTTCTAACCATCCATAACACAAAGCAACACAACACAAACATTGTAGTATCAATTTTGTCTCAGAATTTGTTCTTTTGAGAAAATTTTGTTGCAGTGATGGCTAGCTTGAAGGTTGCATGTGTGTTTGTGATGTGCATGGCTCTGATGAGTGCACCAATGATGGTGCAAGCCGTCTCATGCGGTGATGTGACTCCGAACCTAGCACCGTGCCTACCTTACCTGACGCAGGGTGGATCGGTTTCAGATTCGTGCTGTGCCGGAGTGAGGAACATTCTAGGTTCTGCCAGCACCACCTCTGACAAACAAACCGTGTGCAAATGTCTTCAGCAAGCTGCTAATAACTATGGCATCAACGATGATTACGCTCAGGCACTCCCCGGCCTCTGCAATGTCAGTGTTCCTTACAAGATCAGTCGCTCCACCAACTGCGATTCGTATGTTGTCTTTCTCTTCTTGTCAGATCTGAAAAAATTAAAATTTGTGAGAAACAATTTATATGTGATTTTAAAAAACATATCACTAAAATTTTAGTGACGTCAGAATTAGTGAAAGAAAAACAATTTTTCATTTCTAAACTTGATCATCGATTCATTGATTTTTAGTAGTGTGATCATACATGTTTATACCATGCATCATTATTGTTGAATTTTTCCGCTTCATGTAACAAGGCTATTTTGGTACAATTAAATTTTGGTAAAAGGTGGTAGGAATGATTTTAACTTTTAAGGGTGTGTTTGATTTACAGTAACATCCAACTTAACTTATCAATCTACCATTCACATAATTTTTTTATTTGTAGATTGAAATGTGTAATTTTTTAATTCAACTTAATTGGTTTCAAAGCCACATATCTAAACTCATGCAATCTAAGCAATCGGGTATAAGTATACGAAGAGAAGAGTCTTAAAAAAGCATATATAATATTCGTATCAAGTACCAGTTTCTTAATTCAAATTATTTATATTGTTCACTCTTGTGATAGAATTATTATCTGTATATAAGCGTTTATTAATTAGCTGTATATTTTATAGAATTATTATCTGTGTCTAAACGTTCAAGCGTTTGTTTTTGTAATGCTACAGCATCAGCTTCTAAAGGAGCGGGTAGCTTTTGCTAATTCTGCCACGGGATACTTTTCAGAATAAAAGAAAGCGAGTGTGAGTAGGGCTCCACTTATGCGTTCCTGTTATTGTAATAGCTTCTTATGCAGAAACTATAGTCTTTGTTGTTCGGTGTGATTAAATGTATCTTAGTGATAGTTGCATGCAACAATCACCTATTTGATATAATAATTTTACTTTCTAATGTATTCTGTTTCTACAAAAAAACAAAAACGAATTCCATTCTACTTCCTGTTTTTCACTTCCGCATTTGGGTTATTCCCTCAAAATTGGTTGAATTCGTTCGTATGAAAAAAGTAATTAAACTTCAACTATTATAGTCAAATGTAAAAAAAAAAAAAAAAAACAAACTATTATAGCCAAATAAAAGAAAATATTAATGTTATCTATATCCGGATGCCCGTGTTAGAATTTTCTATTTCAATAATTAATATAGATTAATATGATTTATTTATTATACGTGAGCTTTATTTTATATTATTAAATTAAGTAAGTTTACTAGATTATTAAATAAGATGATATAGATTTAAATGAATCGATGTCAGTGTTGATTCATTAGGAAATAATAAAAACCCTATTAGATTAGTACACTATAAAAATGTTATGATTCTTAATATATCGAACCGTCACACATAATTTCTCTTATCCTCATATGAAGAGTTATGAAAGTACTATTGTGAAATAAAGATGTTCTGATTGAGAAAGAACAATAAGACCGTAGGTTACATTATTAATTAATCAGTTATTCATGATTCAACGATTGTTCAACAACGCTTTGATCAAGAACCAATTATGAATCCAACTATTTTATTCTAATCTTTAATAAACACACAATTGATTTGTGGTTACCTTACAATGTGACGTTTTATTTTTCTAAATTGATTTTCATGAGAAATCAATTTTGCTATTTTAATCCCTCTATTTTTTAATGAGACATTTCATTCTTCATTTTTTTAAAAAAAATTGTTATTTTAGTCTCCTATTTTTTAATTGAGACATTTTATCTATAACTTTTTAAAAATCTTTAATTTTAGTCATTTTGGTTAGGGACAATTCCAGGGGGGCAAGCAGGAGCCATGCCCCTCCCTTCCTTAAGATCCTTTGTGTATATAGGAGAAAAATAAAAAAAATATTAATAAATATGTTTCTGAGTTAATATTTGCTTAATTTTTTTAGTAATAGATCATATTTCTAAATTTATCCTAAAAATTAATAATAAATATTTTTAAGCTTATTATTTATTAACTTAAATATTTAAATAATTTGAAAAAATTGCCCCCTTATACACTCCTGGATCCATTTGTGTCTATAACCAATTTCATACATTAATTTATGTACTCCGTAAACGTTGACGGACAAATATATGTTTATTATCCACATGATAATTTTCTGTAAAATTATTAAATTGCTAACAAGCTTAATTTATTAGAAAAAAGTACATAGTCAAATTTGAAATTGACCAAGGAAATTAAAATCGCAGATTTTTTTAAAGTATGAGAGGAAATATCTCAACTAAAAATTAGAGAGACAAAAATTGAGGATTTCTTAAAAGTGGGAGACAATATGTCTCAATTAAAAATATGAGGACAAAAATTACCTTATATATTTTAAATATCGTGTGGAATTATTGGGTTAATTATAGTGTGTTGCAATCAGCATTTTGTAAGTATACATAAAGCAATAAGGCAATGTGATTTGATATATTAATTTATTTTTTATTTTCAAATCCAATTAGCTTTGTGATTGATTTCAAATTGGCACTTAAAATATTAATTTATATATTAATATTGATGTGCTTGACAAATTTGAAATCAACAAATATTTTGAGGTGATTCTCTCATTTAAGGATTGTTGGGCTGTTACGTGATTGTTGGGCTGCTATACATACATAAAATTTTGGATTTTGCTTTTTTAATTTGTGTAAAATTTGTATAAATTTAAAATCTCTCATTTAAATTAAATTGTCTAGTATTTTTGGTTGGGTTGATTGAAACAACATGCATGTTACTAAATTAGCATCTATTACATATGTTAATTTGATTGAATTTACATAGATATTACATAAAATTATTCATGTGAATATACTTGGTTCAAAGAAGTACGCAATTTGGTCGGATAATTACATGTCTGCGACGATAAATGTGTGGTGATTATAATGATTGGTTTTTCATGTGAATAATGAAGTGTCAAAAGACAATTATTAGTTGACAAGATTTATTACCAAATTAATTTTCAATGTGAACAATAAAGTATCCAAAGACAACCATTATTTGATAGGAATTAGCACTAATGTTTGATCATTGTGTTAAGAGTACCACTTGCAGTTAGACCTTTCAATCAAAAGATTGCGATTAATGGTACGCTAGATATCTTGTTTGGATCTTTAAATTTATCATAATGATAAATTGTTCATTGTATATTTATTTTTCTCTGATTACTAGTTGTTGCTACCACTCTTATTTTCAATACTCATTTTTTAAATCTAAAACCATTTTTTTTCAAGAAAAAGGAGTCAGTTGATAATCTTTTCAACTGCATGGAATTGGATGAATAATTTTTTTTAATTATGAAAAACTCTAATGGAGTTTTATTTATCATGATGCTAGATCAAACTGGATTGTTCTTTATTGTGATCCTGGATCAAATAAAATCATTCTTAGAATAAGAAGAGGAAGAGAGTTGGAGATATATATTGCATAAAGTTGTTATCAATTAGAGAAGAAACATAAGAGGAAGAAAATTTATTTGTTACTTTTGTAAAACGGTGGGACATATAAAGTAAAATTGTCCCAAGTACATTGTTTGGTATGTGAAAAAGGATAAATTTCTCATTTTGTGTTTGTTCTAAAGTTAATTTAATTGTTGTACCTGAAGACATTTGGTGGGTAGACTCTAGTGCTATTACTCAGGTAAGTATGTTTTTGCAAGGTTGCTTGTGGAGTCATTTGCCAAGTAATATTGAAAGAGTCATCTATATAAGACAATAACAGTAAAATTACATTTGAAGTTATAAGAACTTTTAGATTGCTTTTAAAGACTTATTATTTGAATTTGGTTGAGACATATTTTGTATTGTTTATTAAACAAAATTCAATTTCTATTTCTATTTTGAACAAATTTGGTTATTATTGTTCATTTAGAAATAATAAAGTTAGTCTCTCTTATTATTCAAATGTTGTTGGTTTGGTTTCTTTAATCGATATCAAGTGTTCTTATTGCAAAAGGATTCACACAGTACGAAACATAAATTAAATGAGAATTTTGTCACTTTATGACAAAGCATTTAGATCATATCTCTACCAGCAAATTTAGAGATTTGTGTTGGAGAAAATTCTTAAGCTGTTAGATTTGTTAGATCATATTCTATGTTGAGTGTAAGGGCAACCAAACAAATAAAAGGAATTACAATGTTGAAAGAGTTAAAGATGTCTTAGAAATGATACATACTGATATTTGTGGTCCCTTCCCTATGACTCATGAATGAAGAAAGGTATTTTATTATGTTCATAGACGATTACTCTTTATTTAATTTATGAGAAGTCTCAATTTTTAGATGTTTTCAAATCTTTCGAAGTTGAAGTTGAACTTCAATTAAGAAACAAAATTAAGGTTGTTAAAATTTGACTGTGGTGGTGAATGTTGTGATAGATATAACACATAAGGTGAACAACGTCTAAAATCCTTTACATTTTTTTACAATAAATGTGAAACTATTTTGAAATATACAATGTTGGACAAACCTATCACAAACAAAGTTGCATAATGACAAAACTAGAATCTTAAGGATATGATAACAAACACGATTCTTCTCTATCAGACTCACTTTAGGGAAAGACATTAAAGATTATAACTTATATCCTCTACAAAATACCAAGTAAACTAGTCAGTAATGACCCCATATAGTTGTGGAATGGGAAAAAGCTCACATTAGGCACATGTACATTTAGGGATGTCCAGCTAAAACAAAACTTTATAAGATAATTAGTTGTTATTTTGTTGGTTAAATTGAATGGTCTTGCGAGTATAAATTTTACAATTCCACTATAAAATTCTTCTTTGAGATGAGATTGCAAGATTCCTAGAAGTTAAGTTTGGAGGTTAAGAAAACATAAGGTGTGTTGTTTTTGATGAAGAACTTGTTATTGATAAATGACAAGTTTTTGTAATGAATATAGTAATTAATAATAATGTTATTTCTGACATCATTCAAAGACAAAACAACACATAACAACACATATTCCTCCTCAAACACCACATATAATTCAAACTTAACCTCAAAGAGTATCATTTAGAAGATCTACTAGAAAAAGAAAAAAAATACAATTTTAGATTATTATGATGCATTTCTTTAAGAACATAAATATGACATTTGATTTTGTTAATTCTATCTTGATTTTATAATAAAACATTTAAACATAAATTTCATATCACTTTAAAATCAATTTTAGCATTCTATATCCAAACATACACCACAACAGCTAAGTAAAGAAGCAACGAACTCGCAGTAATTGAATGCAAGTAACACCGGCCTATATAGCACACCCACCAATATATCTCAATCAATTTCCATAAATTCATATTAACGTCGCCACGTTTCCAATCCCTCAACGCATCTATATAAACACCATACCACATCACTTGTACTCACCAACCACAACACAACACAGACAATATTGTAGCAACAGTTTTCACTTTTGACCCATTATTAGTTCTTTTGAGAAATATTTCTTAAGCAATTATGGCTAGCTTGAAGGTTGCATGTGTGGTTGTAATAGTGCATGGCTATGGTGAGTGCACCAATGATGGTGCAAGCCGTCACATGCAACGATGTCGGTGAACCTGGCACCGTGCCTATCTTACCTGATGCAGGGTGGATCGGTTTCGGATTCGTGCTGTGGCGGAGTGAGGAACATTCTGGGTTCTGCCAGCACCACCTCTGACAAACAAACCGTGTGCAAATGTCTTCAGCAAGCTGCTAAAACTATGGCATCCATGAAGACTATGCCCAGTCACTCACCGGCCTTTGCAATGTCAGCGTCCCTTACAAAATAAGTCGCTCTATTCGTATGTTGTCTTTCTCTTCTTATCACATCTTAAAAATTAAAATTAGTGACGGAACATTTTATAAGTGATTTTAATATAATTGATCACTAAATTTTAGTGGCGCTAGCTATAATTAAGGAAAAACTATTCTTAATTACTAAATTAGTGTCATATATGTTTTATTGCATTCATCATTCTTGAATTTTCACTTCATAACTCATGTAGCATGGTTATGTTTGTTGGTGGTGGGCACAAATCAGGATGATTCAGGTTACGAGATATAAAATTATAAAGTTTTAAAGTCACACAACGTAAAAAATTCAAAATAATATTTTTCTAAAATTAGTATAGGTTTAAGTTGGTTTGAGTTATAGTTGCTCAAATGTGATGCCCTAACCAATGTCATAAAATTGATAATTTCAAAATTCGAACCTTACTTAAGATCTGAAAAAGTCTGGATTTTTATCTTGAATTTAGTTCGAGTTATAATTTGGTCTACCCTAATTTTGGTACAGGGTATTAGGAGTTGATTTTTATTTTTAAACAATCAGATGAGGGAATAATTAGTATACGAGAGCAGAGAGGGAAAAATAAATCAAATTTAATCTTCCTTCGTATCAATTACCACTTTCCTAATTCAAATTATTTATATTGTTCGTTCTTGTGATAGAATTAACTATTATGTATATATAAATGTTTATTAGCAGTGTTACCAGAAAAAAGTTATTGACAGAAAATTGAGATTAAATATATGTTGAACTTCATGTGTTTTTTTTTTTGGTAATGCTGCAGCGTCAGGTTCTAAAGGAGCGGGTAGTTTTGCTAATTTCTGCCGTGGAATACTGAGGCGACAGTGTAACATTTGCTATTGTTAGAAAAAAGAAATCGAATGTGACTAGGGTTCCACTTATGTGAACCTGTTATTGTATTAGTTTAATTTCTGTTGCAGACACTATAGTCTTTATTGTTCAGTGTGATTAAATTAATGTATCTTAATTAGTTGATTGTTGCATGCAACGATCACGTATTTGATATAATATATAATTCCATGCTACTTTGATTGTTGCGTA
The DNA here is from genome assembly GCA_007407185.1 of Glycine tomentella. Classification (NCBI taxonomy): domain Eukaryota; kingdom Viridiplantae; phylum Streptophyta; class Magnoliopsida; order Fabales; family Fabaceae; genus Glycine; species Glycine tomentella. The sequence continues at coordinate 357,790 of PYAF01004503.1, forward strand.
CCTTGTTCTCAAGTTGTGTTATTTCATTTTCTAATATATTCATCTCATAAGAAAAAAAAAATCAATATTTTCTACTTTCATTTTTTCACTTTCGCTTTGGGTTCTTCCCTCGAAATTGGTTAATTCGTTCGTATGAAAATGTAAAACTTCAACTATTAAAGGAGAATGTGTAAAATGAAAAGGAAAATAACATATATGCGAATGAAATGGTCGTCAGTCTGCTACAATTTCTTGGGCTGGCTGAGGGAGCCCATATTATTAATTGGGCCTGTACTGATTACCAATTAACTGTTTTTTTATAGCAAAAATAATTTTGTTTAGAATAGGAGAATAACGAAGACAATACAATTCAAAGTGGTTTGTTAGACCAAAATTAATTAATTAATTAAGTGGATTGTCTAACAGGATAGAATGACCACTTGATTTTGCAAACTTGGCTAACGAATTTGTCACCGAATTACAATCCCATGGAACAAATATCTTTTACAAATGAGAAATGAATCGAGGTATGAAAATGCGTTTGGATAATCTTTCTAATCACAAAATTTTATTAAAAAAATATTTTATTTAATATTTATGGATTTCTTTTAGAATTAAAATTTAAAGTGGGGAGATAATATTAAAAGAAATTAAAGTAAGTCTTCTTTACAATTAGATATAAGAAAGTATAAAAAAATCCATGAATTAATATCTAAGTAAAGTTATATTATAAATGAGTTAAACAAATCAAACTCAAGTTTTTAGTTAAATTAATTTAAATAAATGAGCTAAACATAGGCAAACTATTTTATTTACAAGCCAAGCCTAAACTTTAAGTATTTGGTTTAGCTCAACTCATTTATATCATACCCTTTACTATCTTTCTTGAGAGGTAATTCAATTTGAATTTGAACACTAATGATAGACACATCTGATTTATGAGGGATTAGCCTCCAGGGCTTCAATAATCTAAACCACTTTGAGGTATTGACCTTAGGTCCTCATTATTTAGGGCCTCAATTTTTTTTTATATTTTAATAAATTATTTATTATTAATTTCGATTATTAGGTGATAAATTATGTTATGATATAATATATTATTTACTATTATTCTTATTAATAAACTACATAATATCAATATATGGATATAACTGTTATTTTAAATTGTTTAAGTATAATTTTAATATTATTTATTAAAAATTAAAAATATATTTTTACATCTATTTTGAACCCTACCTTTCACCTCCCTAAAAAATCTTATTTAAATTAGTATAGAGTTTAAATTTCATGAATGATTAATGATTGATATATACAACAGATATTTTGGTGCCAATGATGATAAGATCATGCAACTAAAGGTTCTATTAATATCAATCGTTTTGCATGTATATTAGATTAATTTAGATCTTTAATTGAAAGCCAAATTGAATAATTTTTAAAATATGAAATCATATTCAATTTTTTATTTAATTTCTAAAAATTGAAACTTTAGAGGAGAATAAATTTAAAATTTTCATATTACTCTCTATTAATTTTTAAGAATAAATTTATTGCAAGAAGTGCATACAAAATAATTTTTATACTCTAATGAAAGTATTATATTATATCTAAAGATTTTTGTTTTCAAATTCATGTATTGTTTCTAAAATATTACTGACAATATTTTGTAACAATATTTATTGTTGAAAAATATTTTTGAAATGAAATTGCTCATTGCCCATATGAAATTTGATACATTTATTGAACTATTAGTAATATATGTAATACATTGGGTCAAAAAAAAGTATTTCTTGAATTATAAGTAGTGCTATTATATCTAATCAGAATTTAAACTACCTAGTTTTTTATGAGTATGTTTAAATATAATTTTTTTATTTATGACAATATTAATTAAAATTAATTAATTTAACTTTTTTATTATTAATTTTAATAAATTAAATATTTGTTTCTTATATATAGGACCACAGTAATGTTACGTACTTAATTTTATACAGAATAATTATTTGGTTTTAATAATTGAGTTTACTTTTATACATCATTATTGTAAATATTTTTACATTGTCAATTAATATTAAAAAATTATCTTTAGTATGTCATTCAAAGTATATATATATATATATATATATATATATATATATATATATAACAAAAGTTAATAAATATATATTAAATGACGATACCATTAAATGATAATGCAAAATACTTTTACATTGCAACATCAACATCAACATCAACAGCACCTTTAACCCAAATTAATTGGGGTCGGTGGTAGATGAACCCAATGATAAATCGAAAATAAAGTAAAAGAGAGAAACAGAGTTAAATATAAAAGAATGGTGAGAGGAAAAGAGAAAAGAGGAAGAAAAGAATTAAAACAGGGAACAACTGGAACATAGAACTACTAAAGGGTTTAACCCTCCATCAGACTTATAGCTTTTCTCCACTCCGTCCTAAGACATACCGTCCGCCAATCTAAATCCCACTCCATTATGTCTTGTTTAACTACCTTTCCCCAGGTAAGTTTTGGTCGACCTCTACCTCTCTTTGTATCTAGCTCTTGGTAACATACTCTTGTTCTAACAGGAGCATCTAATGGTCGTCTCATAACATGCCCAAACCATCTCAATCTATGCTCTCTCATCTTTTCACATACTGGTATCAATTGCATTCTAATTAAATTCTTATTAATTAATTATTGTCTTAAAAGTAATGATTATAGTATAAAAAATAAAAAACGTATTAAAAATCACAACAAAAGTGTACTGATAAGTTAAATGTAACACTTTTTAATATTTTCATTTTTTAATTTGTTAAGCATTATACTTAATAATTAAGAAAACATTTATAAATTAATTACATGCGAGGAAATATATACTAGGTTTCTATCTACTTCATGGAAGTTTTTCACTAATTAACACTATGTATAAAAGCACACTAACAATCTCAATCTATGTTAATTTCCTTATAATAATTAAATGGGTAACTTAAAAAAATAATTAAATGTATAATAACATGCATTTCTTCTGTCAATATGTTTTGTCTATTGTCTTCCCCACACACTGAATGCCAAAATAACACTATATTTACATATCAAGTTGGATGATGCATGTCCATTCATTCATTTCGCACTATCCAAGAAGATGTTGATAAGCCATATCAATATGTAAGGGTCATTGAAGAGGTACCTCATGAGGTTTTGGCAGAACATGCAATCACAAATTCTTTCAGTTCATGTGCAAATTTTAAAGCTTAAACAAGACAAAAACCGTACTTTTTTTTTTCCAATCTTTTTTCTAATCCGTGTGCTTCCTTTAATTAGTCTGCGTTCTTGATTGCTTGCAACACTGCTTGCTTTACCACTTGCGCGTCAACACTGTCGTTCTTGTGACTCTGCAAAATAAGGCTTTTGTCAAAGTTTTGATTGAAAATTATATGAATTAATCATTTGAGAGTATTGTTGTTGCATCATATTTTATAAATTACTAGGAATATTATCCCTATTTGACAAGATGTAACTGATGCAGCTATAGCGTCTAGCTAGACTTTGTTACCAAATTATATTTATAGCCCATGCAACTAAAAATATAGGCAAACGAACCCAAATAATTAGGTGTAATTTAATCCTTTTTTTAATAACAAAACTGAAGATTGTTGCTGGGAATAGTGGTTTAAACTTGTGAAAATTTCTTGTTTGCTCCTTCCTCCTGAAAATTCTTCCTAGCCTCTAGGAGTAGGAGCATGTATAGCACTCCATTAAATACATATTTTTCTTCAAAAGGCGTGGATCCTTTCAAATAACCAACTTGTGTTAATTCTAATAGGAACCCCAGAACCATAAAAGAATTTCTCACCAAAATGTTAAAGTTACTCGGTTTTCTAGTTTCTTGTACGTATATATTTGGAATGTTGATATGAAAGGATATAATGTGAGTATATAATTAGTTTCGGAACTCATGTAAACCAACTATAAGGAAAGAATTGCGAGCTGTTTACTTCTCTTCCTACAGCTTCTAGCTGGAAACTGTCTTCACAAGAAACCCTAGCATCAAGCACATCAAGGCCCAGTTCTTCGAAGGTTTCGAGTATAGAGACGAGCATTCCAGGGCAATTCTTTTCTAACAGCACATTAATCAGGAAACCCTTTTTTAGGGTTTTCACAACTACCTGCAAATTAAAAGTTTTTCATAAGATATATCAATAATGAATTCTGCTATAACTCGGGGAAAGTTTTTTTTTATCACTCATACTCATGATAATTTTGTCCAACTTAAGTCGATTAATTAATTATTAATACATGATCTAGACCGTACCCCAAAAGAAATGTAACAATCTTAGACAAGATTAATAATTAATTACCATAGGCAGTTCATCAATTTGAGAGGTTGATGATTCCGCGATTCCCAGCTCTGAGTTCAGTCCCTCCACTTTTTGTTTCAACTCCTCTATGTATTTTGAGGCGTCTACAATAATTGAGGCTTTGTTCAACTGCCAAACCCAAATTTATTAACTAAGTCAAAAATTTAAAATCTTTGATTCAAGATGAAGCAGAAGCACAAGCTTCATCTGTAATAATAAACATCAATATATATATATATATATAGAAAAATCGATATAATATAAAACAAATTACAGCACTGGAGTTTGTGACATCGCGAAGTTGTTGCAACGTGTCTTCTAGAGACTCTCTCTTTCTCTCCCTAGAAGTAGAAGCCATGCTTCTTCTTCTGCTTCTTATCACTTTTGTCTACTTGATTTTGATTTTCTCTTCCTTTGTTTTCTCTCTCTGTGCCCTTCCTTTTCGATATGTCGCTTAGAGTGGCGGTTTTCCTTTTTTTTATAGAATTGGCTGAGCAAATAAAAAATATATGTAATATGTTGTTTGTTTGCATGACGACTACCCAAATATTCCCCCCAACAAATTATGCTATGACAAAATTGACCTCATCGTTTTCCAATAACTGTAAACAAAATTTCTGGAGAAGCAATGAATATATGATAAGAAATAATAATTATAAATCATAACCATGCAACCATATATAAATAGTTAAGATTATAAGATAAATATACAATTTTTTTAATTAGTCACTAACTTTTAATATTGGTTATCTATAATGATTACATGTTTTAAATTTATAATTGTTATTTCTTTTTTATGCAATTATTATTTTTCTTAAGGTTTAATGTCACTTTTGATCCTTTATATTTTAGTTATTTTTCTTTGATACATTAAATTTAATATAGTGATAGTTTCTAACCAAAAATAAAATAAAAAAATAAAACTATATATTCTGAAATCATAATGAATCTTTCAAAACAAAATATATCAAAGCGAAATAAATGTAAAACATCATGAACCAAAAGTAATGTTAAACCATTTTAAAATTTAAAAGTTTATACAACACTAATATTTTTAACAAAAAATTGAAAAAAAACAAATAATTCATTTCAAAAACATAAATTATCAAAATATTTTTTTTAAACTTAATGTATCGAAACGAAATAAATGTAAAACATATAGATAAAACTGATATTAAACATTATCTTAATAACCACAACTTTCTCTTGATACTCTTTCCATATATATTCAAACTTAAGTTTTTAATTTTTTCCCCAATGACATGCTGTAGTATTATTATTTCCTTTTTCACCACTAAACTTCTCGTTTCCAACTTGGTTGTGCAATTATATAAAACTTCATTGTATTCATATAGATAAAATGGAATTTAATGAGATAACTCATTTTTAATCTATGACTCAATAGATTAAAAATATATGTAATCTCTAACCAAAGTCAGAAAAAATTTCTCATTTCACTACTAAAAAATAGGTTTTTAAGATTGATTTTTTTAGGTTTTTAGTATCGATTTTTATCTTATGTTGAAACCAACGATGTTAAAAGTATCAATGTTAACATTGATTTTAAAAAATTGATGTATCAACAAAAATATACAACATCGATTTTTAAGAAAAATCGTCGCCTAATAAGAAATAAACAAAAAAAATGTACAATATGTATTAAACAACATCGATTTTTGGTACAAAAATGGATGTTGAATTATGTAATAATATCGATTTTTTTAAAAGTTGATGTTAACGAATCTATGTTAAAATCAATTTTTAAAAAAATTAATGTTAACTTAATGATCTTAATTACTAATATGTTATCATATTTTTTTTAATATCGATTTTAAAAAAATTAATATTAATTACTTGATGCTATATTCCTATTGTGTAATAGTGTTTTTATTTTCTTTAATTGTTTATGTTCTAGATATCAAATATAATGATCTGTCATAAAATATAATTGTCTGATCCCGAGAAAAAAGTGAGTGATTCAGATATAATGATCTGTGATAAAATATAATTGTCTGATCCCGAGAAAAATGTGAGTGATTGTCGTATTTCAGTAACCCTTCCAAGCAATATTGCGAAATGATATTACTCTTCAGATTCTTTTTATTTTCTATCTTCCTTACAAAGCTAGCACTCACGTGCGGAAACATCCCCCATGTACTTAATTTTACTGTATATAGTATTCCTCTTTACATTCATTTAATTTCGCCAAGGCATGCGCTTAAAGTCTGTTATAACTTTAAAGATGCACATAAACTAAAGGTAGATAAAACATCAATCGTGAACATACATCCAATGAAGGATATAAGTAAACATTTATATGACTAATATATAAGGACATAATTAACATTAAAAATTATTTAAACGTCACAGAAAACTAATATGTGTAAGTTTGAGTAGAATGTACCTTAAGTATATGTGAATTAAATAGAAAAAATTATATTATCAAATTGGCATCACTTTAATATATGAACATTTTCTTTTATTTAGACTTTAACATATGAATATACTTCAAGGATTACTAATAAAATGAGAAAATACTCAGAAAAAAATAATTAAATAATGATACAAATAAAAAAATGCATGAATTTATATTTTAATTTTGATTATTTAACCAAATCTAACTGTTCATATTTGCTTTATTTTTCATATTTTATAATAATTCACTTTGTTTTACTTGATATATACACATATAAATTCTTGTGAGTACAAAAATAT
>PYAF01004503.1:374087-393239 GCA_007407185.1 Glycine tomentella
CCTTTGGTATTCGGAATTATTGTTGTAATGATTGGATCATGAATTAAATTTGTTTTATTAGCTGTTTTTTGTACTCATATTAATCTTAATTATATATCCTTTACAGCTAAAATGTAATTCAACAAGTATTATGAATTTGTAATGAGAGATATTTTCAAGTTGCATTGCTAGTTTGATTTCCAGATTTCAATTTGTAATGTGAAAATCGAAAAAAAAAACAGCATTTAAAAAAATATTCGGAAAATTTTAAAAAAAATAAATTTCAAAATTAAAGTCGATTTTTTAGAAAAACCGACTTTGTTTCATGGTTATCTAAGTCGGTTTTTTCAAAAAACTGACTTTGTATCATGCTTTTCTAAGTCGGTCTTTTCAAATAACTAACTTTGTTCCCTGCTTTTCTAAGTCGGTCTTTTCAAACAACTGACTTTGTTCCCTGCTTTTCTAAGTCGGTCTTTTCAAATAACTGACTTTGTTTCCTGATTTTCTAAGTCGGTCTTTTCAAATAACTGACTTTGTTTCCTGCTTTTCTAAGTCAGTCTTTTCAAACAACTGACTTTGTTTTCTGCTTTTCTAAGTCGGTTTTTGAAAAAACCGACTTTGTATGCACGCAATCTAAGTCAGGTTTTTTAAAAACCCACTTTGTATGTAGGTCTTATAAGTCGGTTATTTCAAATAACCGACTTAAAAAGTATCAGTTACAAAAAAAAAAAAAATTCATACAAAGTCGGTCTTCCAGAAACCGACGTGGTAAAGGTACCTATTTCACGACATCATGTTATAAGGTCGGTCTAAAAACCGATTTAGTATGTGTAAAACAACCGACTTAGTATGTGTTGGCTGTAGTAGTGATTCTTGCATCACTTTTATACAGGATATATAGTTGATTAATACTACTTGCGTTTCTATCTATATATAAGATTATTATTTATCTTTTTATAGTGCTCTTTGTAAGTTATTTTTTATTAATTATTTTTTTACTAAAACATTCTTAATTATTTTATAATAAATGCTATGAATTAAAAAGATAAATATATTCTTTCTTATAAATACGAGAGGAGAAGCTAACATATATTAAATAATTAAATAAAAATAGTTAAGTGAAAAGAGAAAAATGTTGAATCTCAATAAATTTAAAGATGATTTTGAAAAATAATACAAATAACTAATAAATTTAAAATGTTACTAATTAAATTAATCAATTTACCTAAAGAATGTAAATTAGTTAAAAAATTATATTTAGAGACGGAGGTAATAATCTTGTTCACCACAAACATTCACAATTTATTTAGATGATTGATATTAGAAGAATATTGCTAGAAAGAAAAAAAGTATTTGGGCATTTAAAAATTAAATCAAAGTGCTTATGAGATATTTCATCATGTTGGTGCTGACTATTTTAGGATGAGTGTCTGCTCTCAGTCTCACAGGCTCATGATGATATACATTACTGTTTATGTGACTGTGTCCAACGCTCATATTCTCATGAATATAAGTATTTGAGTTTGTTTATATCACTCTCCTCACTTTTTGCTGTAACTAGGAGGTACATGGGTTTCTTAATTATTTGGTGCTAACTAATTTTTCTTTCATAAGATGGATTCATTATTTTAAGATAAAGTGATATTTTCAATTATAACTTTATTTTTAAATCAGGGATTAAACCTTATATCTTAATTAAAAAATTTAAGTGTCAAATTACTTATATTAATAACTTTTAATGTATTACTCTCCTCAACAAAGACTGAGCCAACGTTGAACCTAAGAGGGGGCCAAAAATTTATATTCATAAATTTTAAGGCAAACATTTAAATTCATCTAGCTAATAAATGTATCCGTATATGAATTTATCCAAAATATTATTAGTTATATATTATAAAACATTAATTACAACAAAAATATATCATTTTCATATCATAAAAATTGTGTATAATTAAATTTACACTAAAATTTAAAATCAATTTTATAGTAGGGTGTTCATAATAAGTTTGCTTTGCTGACGAAATTTAATAAATAAAATTTAATTTTCAAATCAATTAAACTAAATCAGGATAATTGAAAGACTAATAAAGTTATTTGATTTCTAAAATAAAAAATATTTTATTGCAAATGAAACTATTTTTAACCTTTAAAATAACAATATCAAATTATAAAAGAAAATATTACTAAAACAATTATACTTGAAAATTTTGTCTTAAAAGTTAAAAGACCGAATGCAATTATCTCTACTTTAAAGTCTATGAAGGAAAAATAAAATATTTATTTACAATAAGAAAAAGTGTCATTATGCTAAATACTGTTATCTACAAAATCAAATCTTATTAAATAAAAATAATTATTTTAATATTGAAAATATAATCTATATACAAAAAGAAAAATTGCAAAAAGTTAGGGGGGGCAAGGCCCGCCCAAGAACCAACGTCCATCCGTCCCAGCTCCTCAATGTAGACAAGGTTTGGATCCCCGGCTACTATACTACGCATTTTTTGGTGCATCAAAGGATCTACAGATCACACAGTTACTTTATATATACTTTTTTATTTCTGTGTCCAATATATCTTTTGCTCCAAAGTTAAAATCTCTCAACGTACATTGACTTATTTAAGGGACTGATTTTTTATGCACAAACCTGAAAATTAAATCTCTAATCACATGTTTAAAGAGTATATCTAACGTATGAACCATATAAAACATTGGTAGGTGGTTATATGTACCTTATCACATTGAATTCAGCTTCCTTGTAGTCAAATTAGGTGTTGTTATATAAAAATTGTCAAGAGGACACTCACACGTATAAAAGTAATTGCAAAGATGAAGGATAGAAAGAAAGAAACATCAGATTTTACTTGGTTCATTAACTTGTTATCAACAAGTTAACTAATCTAAGGAGCAAGGGATAATCTCCCTATTCTCACTCACTTTATTTAAAACATAAAACACTTTACAATCAGCACAACAAATCAGCACTATCAATATATAGGTAACAGAACCTATACATCAATTTCTACTTTATACAGAAGATTACAAATAACCTAATACATGAAGCTAAAGGAACGGAACGAAGAACATGCATCAAAGTATTAATCTGAAACCTAAACAGACAGAATATCAAACACTTAGTAGATGCAATGAGTAAAAACAAAGAAGACAGAACAGTTCTTCTTCACTTTCGTTCAAGAACACGAGAAAACCTCTCATTCAAGTTTCATCAAGAACCGCAAGACACCTGCAAGAAACCAATTCAGGAACACATCTAAATCGGAGAGAAGGACCAAGGATACTTTTGGAACCACAAGGTTGTGCACTAGAAGAACTCTGAGCCAAGAACTCCATGCACAACTCTCTTCGGAAAAGGATAAACAAGGCTCCGCAGATTAGGAATAGGGATGGCAAAGTGGGTCAACCCACCAAAAATGGGTTGGGCTGGCCCATCCCACTTAAAAAATGGGTCGGGCTGGGTTGGCCCACTTTTGCAAAGTGGGTTGAAAGTCTTGGCCTGCCCCACTTTAAAGTGGGTTAGTGGGCCAGTGGGTCAGCCCACTTAAAAAATTAAAAAAAATAAATTCAGCCTATGGACTTTTATTTTTACTTTTTTATTGGCATCATGTAATTCTAAGATACATCATGGAAAATAGAAAATCAACCTCAAGACCAGGAATAACATACATTATTTTCAGCTACCACTTGCACTTTTGAAACTATTATAACTCAAACATTAAATGAAAAATATATAACAAACAGATTATACTAAAGTGCAAATCGGGAATAACATACCTATATTTTTCTATTCTAAATGGGACAACTTTAATAAAATGATTATACTAAAGTAGTTACAATAATCAAGAACTACTTAATTTCTCAAAGAAGCACTTAATATTCTAACTCAGCAAAAAAGTTTCAAAATCAAAACTCAGAACTCATCAATTATTATCATATAAGAATCCTACGTGAATTAGGAAGCCCAGTGATTGACTCAAGAGGAAAACACTAACAATTTCATTATTCAAACATCAGCAAATGAACAGGTACTTCAAACAAAGCAAGAAATCGAAAAAAAAATAAATGTGAAATCCAGTAAAACTTTTGATTAAAGACCTTTGCATTAGATAATCAAGAATTCCCCCAAACTCAATTCACCAAGGAATCACCGGAAAATCCCACACCCCTCGCCGAAAAAACTGAACCTTTCAAACGGCTAAGCTCCGAAACAAAAGCAGAGGAGACGGTGAGAAAAAACCTGAGACGGTCACTGCAGGAGCTAGGCGGAAGCTCGCAATGACCGACGGTCACTGTAGGGGTGCCAGGAGGAAGCTCGCGAGGGTGCAAAGGTGAGGTCTCGTCGTCACGCCGTGCCAGAAGCAACTCTTCTTTCTCGTCTCTCACTCTCGAGTCTCGCTTTCATTTATCCATACTCCACAGCACAGCTGCACAGGTGAGGTGAAGCCGTGAAGGTGACTAGGTGAGGTATTGAGGTGTGAGAACTGATAAGTGAGTGAACCACGCACAACCCTAACTATTATCTTTCTCTTTTTTTTTTTTTTGTTTATATTAGAGGCAGCCAGCAAAGCAAAACAATGACTCACTTTAACTGAAGTGAAGGTCTGAACTCTAAAGCGTGCGTGGACACTAGAGTGTGTGGGTTTTTTTTTGTGGGCTATGGCCCGATGGGCTGGCCTGCCTGGGCCCATTTTTGGCCCGCCAGCCCGGCCCGTTTACTCAATGTGGGCTTCAACATTCAACCCAACCCACATTTTTTTGTGGGTTACACGGACCGACCCGCCGGACCTGGCCCGTTTTGCCAAGACTAATTAGGAACCAAAGAACTAGGTTCTTTAACAGAAGGGGACTCACAATTATGATTAAGGGTTAAGGGGTATAACCCACTTAACCTCTAATCACGCACAAGGGGCCGGATATACAAGTAAGCGAATGGGCCAGGCCCAACAGACACATACAGCACCCAAAACGCACAATACTACTAACAATATAGTTTTTACAGAAAATACAATTATCAGGTGTAGTGAGACATGTGTTATGTAAATTGGTCTCACTAATATATTGTTTTCTGCACCTAACACTCATTTAGCATCAGTACTAGGACACTACACTAGAACCTTTAGGTTGCAACTTCTTTTTTAACTTTGCACCATCAACCGGAGAACTTATGATTTTGTTTTATGCAGCGGAGAGCTTATGATTGAATCATCATTATGGGGAAGCTAGTCATTTACTTGAGGGCATAAATAAGATGTTATTCATATAGGAAAAGTTTGGTGAGGTAGTTTTTTGTGTTATCTGGAAAACGTAAATACATGTTCATTATTATTTCTCGCTATGGCTGATTACTTGATTCTTAAGATTTTCTTAACTACTTCTATAGTAATATAGTCTACCAAAGCAGAGTACAACTGAGAGCTTTTCTTGGCTGTTGATTCACCTAATATGTATAACTTAGAATAGCCACTGCAGTGACTGCACCGCTCCAGCTAGGTGGTTCTATTGCTTTCAACTATCTACAAATTTATTATGCTTTCCCTTCTTAAAGTTACCTTTGGACACTAGCTTACTAAGAGGCCATACCTTATATTCAGCAAACATCTTTCCTTACAAATTTACAATATAATTATGATTTTATGTCTTTATAGTGTTTTTGTGTGGTTTATAAGCTTGTTTCGATGGGAATGAGATAACAGCAATGCAACTTGTTTGTTATATGAACATTGTTGTCTTGTTCAATAGCAAGGTCTTAAATTGCAGTCATACGAAGTCCAAAAACCTTGATGTTGCAGCCACAATAACGATCGCATTTACCATTTTTTTTAAATCTTTGTTCAATCTATGAACTAATCATTTGAAATTATATGCTTTTGTAGGAGACTAGGAGTCAATGGATGAGTAATTGTTGAGAGTAATGGTATATCTCCTAGTACTGATGGTCTTAGTACTCTTCAGTATTAAATGAAAAAGTGAATGAATTTAATATCTTGATCATATAAATTGTATTCAATTTTTTGGGGGATTTGTAGGAAGATGCTGTAGGAGGATTTAGACTAATTTGCAGTTGTTACTAGAGTAGTTTATGAATTAATGTCTATATTAATTATACTATCACAGAAATTACTGTTGGCCTTTATCTGTGAAGATGATATTAAAAGCTACCTTCGAGGCATTTGCCATATCGTCTGCTGCACATTGTTATAACGGGTTACGGAGAACATCCCAAGCTTGTGTTATTCTAGTAATCGTATTTATTGAAGTTATGAACTCAAGCCTAACAAGGATGTCATTTTCCTTTCAAAATTCCAAAGAAACTGAGGGAGACATTTATATGAAAATTAGAAAATGTTAATCGTTGATCGGAAGGATTTGATTCACATTTTCCTTGTTTAATCATCTCAAAGCGCCCGGTTCTGTTTTACGTTTATTTACATTTAGAAAATGACACGTACACTCATATGTACCTCATTTAAAAAATAAGGTTAAATTAATGTGCAGATTTCTTAACTATTTGATAATTTTTCATTAGATTCTTGAACTATGATCCCTAAAATTGTATTTGTTTTGGTGGCGGTGAACTCTTTGACAAGGCTAAAACTCTGTGGAGAATGGGTGGATACATATAAAAGATACTTCCACATTCAAGTTAATAAATATTCAACCAAAGTGATAATATGTAATAAATGCCAACCTCATACAATGATGTTAGTTATATCAATTAGAGTCTAAAATAGGCTGGATTCCTTTATATGGGCCAAGGCTTCTAAAGCACAAGATTCCCCTATTTTGGTGTAGCAAAAATGATTTGACCTGAAGTGTGATGCTCAATTTATGATCTTATCTTGGTCTTAGTCCTTGGTGTTAACCCTAGTTGACCCAGCATTTGGGTCCAGGTTGCCCATACAGATTAGGTCTGAAGCCCATTCAGGAACACTTGTAAAGATTAAACCATTGTGTTTTGAGGATATACTCATAAATTATCAACTTTATCAGATTCTACCAATTATCATCATTGAATCTATCTGTCTTTGGACTATAAAGTATAACGAGTTAATATACAAGGGAAAGGTTTCCCATTCTTCAATTTGATTCAAATTTTTTAAATATGATCTATCAAGATACAATTACAATATCTCAAATGTGCCCGTTGGTTTTCTAATAAAAAAAATTAATTGTCGGGTGTCCAATACATTAAGTACAGTATACAGAAAAACAGAACACTTAGCCTTCTTGTCCCGTTTTAGTTATGGTTCTTCTGACACCTAGATTCTTCCTTTCTTGACATTTCAGATCTAATAGCCCCTTTTCTAGTTAAATGTACAGAACCATAGCGTAAGCACTACAGGATCTTAGTCGATAGAGTTTACAATGCTGTCAATACACACCTTAGAGGTAATGCAAACATAAGTAAGCGATATTAAACACTAGTTCATTTACTTTGTTTAAACTAAATAAACCAGTGTTTAATTTATTACATAATATTAGACTTAAACCATTAGTAAGAGATATTAATATAAGACCTGTTCTTATTATACATCAACCATTCAGTTTTTTTACTATAACAGCAGATTTTGCACAGCTAATAAAATGTGTCACATGCTAAGTGGTTATACAAAACATATGCCACAGTACAACTTCATGCATGGTTTTAAATTGCTATTCGCAGTCACAATTGTGGCCACAATACATAGGATTTTAAACTCGTCATAACTGTATTTCGACTGCAATTTCTTTTGCCAACCTCTTTTGCTCCCTATCCTTTGCCAAAAAAAAAGACTGCAATTATGAGCGTACCAGTTGCATTTTCCTACAATTTTCTCTACTATGTCAAGAATCGTGATGAAACTGCAACCGTGATCGCAACCGCAATTTAGACCCGTTACTTCATGCATGTATTGTATTAGACATTTTTTATTTAAACCATATTACTAACAGTATCTCTGATAATTAGGTGAGTAAAATTCATTGAAATTGTGTTAAGTGAGGATTTATGTACTTTTCTTTGTAGCTTCTGTCCTTCATTAATCTAACCATCATGGGTTATGCAATGGTGAAAAGCTTACATTTCCTTGATCCAATCCAATGACCAAAGCAGTTCCCAGAAATGCTTAATCTCGTATGATTATGTTCTCTTTGAAATCTGACTAACACCACCAGTTTTTGCAAGACATTTGAACCACCTCATGACTTTTATGAGATACCCCTATGGAAATTTAGAACAACCTTGCAAGGGGCGCCTTTAGAAGTAACTATTTAATAAATCCCATGGGACAGGTAATTAATTTAAATCCAAAAATATCAAACTTTTACTACAATTGTTAGTACCATATCAATAAGACATTAATGAGCAAGGCGAGTGCATTCCTGCTAAAAAAATTAGTGGCTATAATAATACATGTTTTGTTTTCCTATGAAGCAACAATGAGAGAATTACCTTTTCAGTAAATAAAAAATAAAAAATCAGCCTTCAGTCGTTTGCAATATATATGAAAGAACAGAATGGGTCCAAATCATCAACTTCCAATTTGAGATGGAAAACAAACAAGGGAAATTTTGTCATCTCAATTCTCAACCTAACAGATGTTTGCCCTTAATAATATTCTCTATGATATTTGATTGCATTATCTTTTGTAGACGACATTAATTACGAAGTTTAATAACCTCAAGATAACTAGTTAAATGATGCACAATCAGAAAATCCACTATCATGATTCAAGAAGAAACCAAACATATATATGTTGGACTATGGAAATTGAGGTTTCAAAAGTTCATATTTCTATTTCCATCATTGGAAAACAAATTTTCTATATGCTGCAAATATGCAGCATTTTGTCCTCATAAAAAAATTCAATCTACTTGAATGATCTATGATGATTCTCCTGAAATCAACAAAAATTGTGTTTACATGTTTCAATGAATGATTTCTATATTATTATTATTTTTCACATATGAACTCAGGAGTTAAACCTGGTCCAGGCTTTGCTAAACAGCTCATGTAGTGCCGGCCCGAGAATGCAAGGTATGACTTCTCCTTTTAACCAACCAATATCCAAACCCTCCAACAAGAAGTAGAATAATGAGTCCATCAACCCCTCCAGCCACAACAAACACCCATCTTTTCACATTATGCCTCTCATGGTTTTTAAAAGTTCCCTTTGGGACCTTAACCATATAACTAAATCCTGTGCCTTTTTCTATCTGTTTGAGACCCAGCACTAGTCTGTAAAGATAACATTCTGCCTCATCTGTGCTTGCATTCCCAAAATACAAAGCAGAGGCACATTTACAGTCCTGTAAGCACAAATTCTCACATGCTTTTTTGGTAATATTTACCACCTTAATAACATTTTTAAGCACACTACTTACATTATCTAGTTCTAGCATTTCCGCCTCCTTACCGTTGCAAAACCCTCCTGAAATTGCCCCACCGCAATCAGCACCGCCTTTGTTTTCATTTGTCAAAAGCTGAATACATGAACAAGAATTGGAGAATGTGCATATCCCATAAGGCCTACAAGCAATTGGAAGATCACATGTGCTATTAAGTGCTTGAAAAGAAGCCTCAAACTTCCCTTTCTCGGGTGAATAGTAATAAAGGCCAAGGTTTCCGGTTTCATTATTTAGTGCTAGAAACCTTAATGGATGAATCCCCTCCGATGGAATTTGTGCTATTTTCTTGTATTTGACATCAAACAACACCAACCCTCCTGAACTCAGCTTAATATATGTAATACTTCTATTCATGGTAGGCTGAAACCCCCAGTAAGAATATCTCAACTTACCATAGTTCAAGTACAATGCAACCTTCTTGTCCTCGATTTCAAAAGAGTAGAACAAACTTGAGTTGCTTTGGGAAGTTGTCAAGCGAGTTGCCACATCAAGTTGCTGACCCCTAAGCATCACATTCATCGGGAAATTGAAACTCTGCCACTTTATATTGTTCAGTGCATCTACAAGCACCAGATTGCCTGTCCTCTGTATCTCCAATCTCTGATTCAAATTGATTCAATGCAGCAAAGCAAATCATGTATTAGAATCTATGCAATTCAGCTTAATTGACTATGAACAATAGTGATACAGTTTTTTCTTTGTTTACATTAAGTTTCAAAAATTTAAAACCAATGGATGGAAATTTTTCACTGATCATTTTCCATAGTTTATAAAAAGAGTAAATAGTGTATGCATTGACAGTAGAAAAGATTTTTACACTATTATTCAATTGCAAAACACTTATAGTAAATTTGTTGACTTTTAAACCAATGATGATTCCTGATTGGTAGTGCTATAAATTGAACTCCAAGACTAAAAGAATATTATGTCACTCGTTTATTTATTTATTTTGGGAGAATTATGTGAATTGATAATATATGTAAATACCATTTTCCCATGACTATATATCTATGCATTCATGCATAGCAAAGGTAACACGCAACTAACACTATTGGTATGTAAAGTGTCATAGTTTTTACCTTCACACCTTGTCCACAAGTCCCAGTCTTCCATCCCACTCTTTCTTTCGGACCTTTCAGCCTTAAATCTCCATCCATAGTGAGTTCTAGCAAGCATTTCTCAGTGATGTAAAACCTGGAGTAATGGCCAGAATCCCACACCTTCACATCCCCAAGGAAAACGTCCAATGAGCATGAGTATTTCCCATTGGTGGCCTCAATGCTCAATGCCACTCTGAAATTTGGAGCTGTCTGATTGGTCTCCACAAGAAAAGCCCTCCCTTTGAAATCCACTTCATACTCCACAGGAACTGCTACCATGAGTTGGTAGCCAGCACCAACACCAGACTCAGAAAAGCCATAATTGAACAAGAGAACAAGGAGGAGGAGGAGAAGGAAAGGGAAAAGCCTCATGAGTGGCAGCAGCAACAACAACATCAAGTTTTGCTTTTTCACTTTTGGAAATAGTTTTTGATTGTTTTGGCCTTTTGGGAGGTGGGTTTGGAGTGTAGCGGTGTGTTGTTGAGGCCAGAATTGATGAGAACAAGTGAAAGAAAAAAAGGTAAGCATGATCACAGAAACTCTTCAAGACCCACCTCACGCCTCCCACTCCCAAAAAGGATTTGAACTTTCATATTGCTCCTTGCCTTAAACAATTAGTACAAATGAATCCACCATGTGGTGTGGGGTTGCTGATTGATTACAAAAAATGGGTACAAAAAATTGTTGGTTTTCTATTCTATTCTCTTCCGCAAACTGTTCTCCACCTTTATGGAGTTAAAAAAAAAAAAAAAACACATAAAAGTAACGCACCACTTAGATGGCTGGACAGTGGACAGACTCTCCCATGTGAGAGTTCTTAAAGTGTGTTGAGTTGCGAGTAAAAATGATGGTATCTTCTAAGTTAAAAAAAAAATAGTGTACCATTCAAACATTTTCTATACAAAAGAATTGGGCATTTATGAGTCCTATATTTCAAAACTAATTATATTTAATAAAATGTGGATTAAATTTTTGACTACATTACTGTTTAGATGTTTTAATTTATTTTCAATGTTCAATTAGATCTTTAATTATTATGTGGTCAATTGAATTTTTTAATTGTTTAAAATGATTCAATTGAATCGTTTCCATCAATTAAGTGTTAATGTCGTTAACGAATCATCTATTACACCTTACAGTCCATGACCTTTGTCTTCTTCTTCACTACACAATCTTTTCTTTTTCTTTTAATTGCGTAAATAAACCCTATCCAATCATCCCATGATCTTCTTCTTTTTCTTAGCAACACAGTTTTCTTTTTTCTTCAAAGAATTTCATTTCCCTCCATCTAATTTTTCACCATAGATGAGTAAAATTTTAAAATAACTCTAACAAATTCACATTATAGGTCAAGAGTCAAAATGTCATCATTTTTTGCCTAGTTAAAATGATGTTGTTTTGTGTATCAGAATTTCACATATTAAAAAAATGACACATCACTTGTTACGTCAGATGATACTGTTAACTTTAATACCTAATTATTAGAAATGACTTAATTAAACTATTTTAAATAATTAAAAGGCCTAATTAAAACTAATTAATAAATAGTGTAGTAAATATCAAGGTTTACTTGTAAAAAAAAACATTTAGCAGTTTAATACTATCATAAATGAGGGTTGAAAATCTTTATGAAGTTTTCCATTTTTTTCTTTTGAAGATGCTTAATAAATTTAAGCTCATTAACTATCGTATGCAAATAAGATTAGTTAGCATTAATATGGGGTTGAGTTTTTGCACCAAAAAATTAAATATGAGGTTTTGAAACTGAAGTGCAGTGAGTGGGTTACGTTTGAAGGTTGAATTGACTTCGAGCATGCGTAACCATGCCAGGATATTGATGTGGGTCCCTATCCATCTAATTCTGTTGGTTCAATTTAGTGTTATTCTTAAAATCTTTTTGAAGTGGGCGTGCAAGTGTGTCCTGATGGTCTTAAGAAATTGGTCTTGTCTTGCATACTTGACACGTAGATAGGAATGCTTCAAGCCACGTGTACCACTTCTGCTGCTGACACTGCTCTTACGGTTGGCTGACATGTTTGGTTTTCCAACTTACAAAATCCAAACCACCGTGGAAGGTTCTGTGTCCTCTTTTCTATTCCTTTGTTGGATGGAAGAACTTGGTCCTACAATTACTCAGAAAAATGTTTCTGACATTTATGTAATGTTTGTTTCAGTTTTAGGGTGTGTTTGTATTAATATGTATATGATTGAATTCATGTTAAATTCAATCCATCGTTCATATGCATCTTCTATTTCAGATTATAAGTTTTTGACAATGTATTAAAAAATATAATTAATTTATTAAATTTTATAAAAAAATTAAATAATTTTCAATATATTATTTATTTCTCTCATTAATAACTTATTTATTCTTTTCATATATTACTCTCATTCAGTATTAAAGATAATCAATAGTCTTTAAAAAACGTATTTAATGTAATATTTGTTTTCTAAAATATTTATTTTAGAATAAATTTTTATTTTTAAAATGTCATATAATTTGAAATGGGTTGGAGGGATTAACTATTCTGTTTGTGCATTGAAATATGTAATTTTTTCATTGAACGTGAATGCAATACTATTCAAACACACTCTTAATTATGAGTTTAATCACTATGCATTTTTAATGTTAAATTTATTAATTATTAATTAATTAAAAATTTTGATTCTATTAATTTTAAAATAATTATTATAAAAGTTAACAAATTTATTATTTAATGATTTGTGATTGGATAACAATATAAAATTATGTTATAATATTAGTGAATAACCTATTTTCTCTTTAAATAAAAAACACTTTTTATTTTTCAGAATATTTTCAGGAAGCTAAAAGGAAATAAATTAAGAGTTTAAAAAAATGAAGCAAACGTGCACTTATATATTGAAATTAAAGTTTTTTTTTCTTCTTTATAAGTAATATACGGATTCTTTATATTGTCTCCAGCTGAGATTTTTCTTGGGATGAATGTCTTCAAAAAAAGGATCATAGTATTGAATCGGTAAAAATGTTATTTTTAGTTTATTTGTTTAATTATGATCAAATTCTAATTGAATTAATAATAATAGAATATATGCCAATATTTATGTAATATATTAAAACAAAAAATTAAGATAAATTTATCAAATGTAAATTAATTTATATATATATATATATCATAATAAAAAAAATTAACAAGACAAATGACATGGTTTTTATAACAACGGGGCCTAAGCCCAAGAAATGGCTGGCCATAAGGCCTGACTAAACCAAACCCCAAATAGTACATCAGAAGCATGATGTACCGAAACCCATTACAGAATCACTTAGGGAACGTTTAGTAAGGAAGTAAAATATATTTAATTAGTCTTAATATGTTTATTGGAAATTAAATATTCATGTAAAATATATAATTATAATTTTTTTTATTTGAAAAAGTTGGATGTTTATAATCTTCTTTTATTAATTGCATATTAAACATGAAAATTATAATTTTTCACTTTAAAATTCTTAAGTAAAAAATTTTTCTCTACCAAACATCCGTTACAAAAACCATCATGAAACATAGCTACAGAAATGAAAGAAAGAAAAAATCAGCATTCAGCAATTCTTCCCATATCCTCTATCCAACCAATCATAGAAGACAATACTTGCACCAAATGACCAAATGTGCCCGAATCAAAAACCTGCAGTGTATATATTCTGCACCATATAACAGTCCCTGCATAAATCAAAAGTTAGTATGCATGGCTTAGCCTCAGGCATTCTAATGGATTGGTACACCATTTGTTAAAGCTAATTCCTAAACTCCTCCCCTCCCTTGTACATGAACCAAATCAATGACCACTCCAATATTTTGTTTCTATCTCTATCTTCTCGTCACACATCAAATATATATTACATACATATATCACTTTTCTCTATTATTTTTATCTCTCTATATACATATATTATAGCATATGTCCTATGGGGTGTCCAAGAAACATTTTCTGATGCGTCCTAGGACTGCTGTCATATCAAAGAGAACACCCTGGAAAACAATTTTGTTCCTCATGCCAAATCAGCAGGGTTAATTACGCATGCACAATCTTTCTCTTCAGCTAGGCATTCTGTAGCCATGTTGAACATAATTTTGTTGTTGACCACGCATCATGGTGCAGCATTCATCACCATAGAGAAACTCATCTATCCATAAATGTGACTCCATATCTTGTGAGATAAAGGACAATTACAAAAGAGGTGACTTCTGTCTTTGTCTTAGGGATTTTGGAACCAAAAACACAACTCAAATCATGAGTTTTGGGTACATTAATTACTGAATTTTACTTGTTAAAGTGATTCAAATATTTGGACTTTGGCTATCTACAAGACTACAACATTGATTATTGTAGGTAATAATATATATGGGCCCTGCTCATAAGCCCATGATAGGAAGACACTAATGATTGAATTTTGCTAGGTGCTCTTTACATTCATGTTATATTTTACAACTTGTCGCATTAAGAGTTGTGAACAGGAAATGTGAGTTGTAATGGAAATTCTAGTTTTTAAGCTTTGCAGGATATAAGATCAAGTGTAACATTTGCTTAAGATTTGGAATCATATCTTCAACAAGTAAACCTCAAACCTAATTAGATCAATGTTCTAACTTCATATTTACGGTACCAAAGCATCAATTATATAATTTAGGATCCAATTTTATTAATGAAGATGGTTTTATTTTAGGTATTGAATTTATTGTAATTTCCATTCTTGAATTTATGAATTCCTAGTTGGTTTGTTCTTATAAAAAATGGTATAGATTTCACAATTTAGGACTAAAATGGACATTTTAAAAAAAGCACTAAAAATGAACCTCAACGTATTTAGAGGGATCAAAATGTTTAATCCTAAAATCTATACCTGGGTCAAAAGGGGAAACAGTAGAAGTTTATGAAAAGCCAACGTTAGGTTTTCTATTTTATGGCCACCTAGCAATTAATAATTTTTTTGGGTGCTGCTGTTAAATAATTTGGATAATATTACTGTTGTTCTTGCTTACTTAATTTATTTGATTACAACATATATGTATATTAGGCCAAAAAAAAAAAAAATATATATATATATATATATATGGTGATATGCAGTGCCATGGCAATGGTAAGGCCAATTACGTCATTTTCTTAGGCCTTCCACCAAACTCTTAATTTTATATATATTTATAAAAAATAATTTAAATTTAAATTATTAGATAGTATATTTTATTATATTATTTATTGTTATTTTGTTAGTAAATTTATAAAATTATAATAAATGTATGCACATAGATATATTATAAATTATTTGAGAAGTTTATAATTCATTTGAAAATTATAGAAAAATTATTTTCCAATTACTTTAAATTAAAAAACATTATTAAAATGAATATAGTGATTAAATTTTATAAAAATAATATGATGTATATTTTGATGAAAATGAGAGTGGTGAGATTACACATTTTTTTATTATAAAATATATAATTACTTTGTAATTTTTATTTGAATCATAATAATTGAGAATTGTAAAAAAAAATATTATATTTATCTTGAACTAAATTTAAGTTTTAGTGAGCATTAATTTGATATTATTGGTCTTAACTTTTTCCCTACATTAAAGTTATTAAAAGAAATATTGACAGAAAAATTAATGTCTTATTAAAAATATTAAAGTATATTAAAAATTAATCCTTTTTATATGCATCTAATGTTTATAAAATATAATTAATAATACTTGCAATTGTTGTCATTGTAAAAAAAATAAATATTTACTATTCAATAAAATGTGAAAATATTGCTTAAATATTAAATTTTAATGAACAATTTTTACAAAAAAAATGAAAGAATAAAATGAAAATAGATAAAACTCATACAAAATTTGCCTAACACCAAAAAATATATAAACATGACACTTGTGATATGCAAGGTTACAAGAATCCAAAACCATGAGCCAGGACAAAAAAAATCCAGAATCATTTAGACGGGAAATATTTACTTTTCAAACCAAATGCAATTAGTGCCTTTTGGATTAAACTAAAATTTTAGAAAATGTATATTTAAATAATTAAATCATATTAAAAATAGCATTCATACCGTGCCTAGCTCCTTTTTCATTAGGGTTGGACAAAAGCTTTTTTGCCGACGGCCGGATGACGGTAATAGAAGAACAAATTCAATATAAAACACCATTTGTGCACCACAAATTCAATATGTATATTAGGTAGTATGATATATAATCAATAATAATGGCGGATCCAAGTCTCTGAGTTAAATGGGAGCAAATTAAAATCGGTAGATTCAAATATATAAATATGGATGAAATAAAATAAAAAATTGTAAGATTTTATTTATTATTTTCTGTTAAAAGAACTTTTATTTGTGAATTTTAGAAAACGAGGGGGTGCATAAGTGCATCCCTGGCTGTGTTAATTAGATGTTTAGACTTTAGAGTGAATGAGTACTTAACTATTTATGCATCACTAGTCATTTCAACCCTCTTTCACTTCGTGAAGAACCACAATAGAAAATAAAATAAAATAAAAAATGAATAGCGAATTTAGATCTTATACTATCACAGAATCCACGCGGCAAAAAATTACAATAAGTTAATTATTGTGAGCACGTTACTTATCTTTTGTTCTTTCTGTTTCTGATATGATGAATTATAATTCCACTACTAATAGATAACTGCAATGTCTATATGTAGATAAATAATGCTTTTAGATAGAGACAAGCCACAAGCATGCGTACCCGGCAAATTAAAAGTCACTTTGCATTTTAAGCCACTGCCTAGCAAACACAACAGGATAAAAACTGAGAGAGAGACAACACAGCAGATTAGGGTCTATTTGTTTCAAGATTAGACAAAATTAATTTTAAATTGGTAGAGGTAGGCAAAACATGTGTTGAGGTTAATTTTAATCATAATTTTATTATATATATTATCATCTAATTACAAATTAACATGTATAATTAGTTTATTAAATTTTATACTGCTAATAGTTATCTTAGAATCAAGAATAATTTCTTATTAGTTGATGTTGTAAAAACTTTTACACTACCAATATAATTTATTAAATTTTAAAATGAATATCATGACGAAGTTATTTTTTAATGGGTAAAACAAACAAGTTGGACTAGAAGCATATCAATTACCAAAAGACGGCCCATGGTTGGGTGAGCCTTGAGGCCCAACCCACAATGTAATCCCTCTTCCACATGAATGTGGCAATAAAATTCACTATTAATACCTTAAAATTAGCTTAACATTTTTGTGTATAACCAAATCTAAATGGGGTTAGATGCTTAAGTTGTGGATTTCATGTTTCATGTTTCATGTTTCAGCTACCTTTTCCCTTGATTTTCCTTCTCCGAAATGCAAAAGAAAACTTATTATTTTTTCTTTCTTTTCTCAGTTTGCAGACTGAGCTGTCCGACTAAAAAATTATTCATGTATTTAAAGTTTAAACCAGTTGTTAAAATATAGTAATTTTATATAATTAATCACTTCCCAAATAGCCAGTAAAGCCGTCCATAATACAGTAACATATAAAAAATGTTATCTCAATTATTAGACTAATCTGAATACTAATTAATTAATACACTAATTGATATTTTTCTGATTTTTAAGACAAATATAGTTCATATTTTATTTATTTTATTTTAAAATGTAATGAATTTCTCTACTAACTACTTGTAAAAACTTAAAAAATAGTTATTTTAAAAATAATCAGCTTCAAACATACATTAAATATATAAAATTTTCATTTTACTTCAGTTAAGTGTTTTCGAACCATTACCATGAAAACATTTTTTTTTACTTCAGAGAAGAAAGTGATCAAACAAGAATAGGTAAGTATTTACATAAATTACATTTAGAGAAACAATATCCACACTATTTCATTTAAAAAGTTTATAAAAGAGAGATAAAATATAACGATGAAGTATAAAAAAAAGTATTATACAAAATTTAAAAAAAAAAACTTAGTAAACTGGCCTATTTCTGCTCTTAATAAACTACAAAACTGGTGTTGAGAAAAATCGGTCAATATCGAGTCAATAAGAAAATATTTAATACGATGTTATTTTGATTTTTTTCTTAAAAAATAATAAATCAATCTAAAGTATTTATCATTTTTAAAAAATTTAGATGTAAACTTATTATTAATAAACATCGTGCATTAACCTAACATATATTTTCTTAAAAAACCTTAT
This sequence comes from Glycine tomentella, assembly GCA_007407185.1. Lineage (NCBI taxonomy): Eukaryota > Viridiplantae > Streptophyta > Magnoliopsida > Fabales > Fabaceae > Glycine > Glycine tomentella. The sequence continues at coordinate 392,777 of PYAF01004503.1, forward strand.
ATATATTTGAGTTGGACTTTTGTTTATATTAATGCAAGCCAACTCATTATTAATTTTAATATATCACATTTTTTCATTTATAGTTTATCTATATTTTTATTTAATATGTACAGTACGCCAAGGATTAATTATTTAAGTGAGACAACTAAATTGATATCAACAGAGTTAGGTGTAATATATTTTTCTATTAAAGGTAAGTTTGATTTAAAAGTATGTTATATGCTCAATTTTGATATAAAAAATGTGAGTTTATTATAACCAATATAATGTAATTTATGTTTGAATTAATATTTAAAGAAAATATTTTATGAAATAAATTTTGTTTAAATAATATTAAGAGAAAGTAGTTTTGAATGTATAATTACTCGTATGAAGTTTAATTTAGTAGAAAACTAAGGGTGAGAAAAATTGGAATAAATTCTCCCAACAGAAAAATGAAATTTTAAAAGGAATTCAAATATAT
>PYAF01004503.1:393339-407775 GCA_007407185.1 Glycine tomentella
AAAATATTTTATGAAATAAATTTTGTTTAAATAATATTAAGAGAAAGTAGTTTTGAATGTATAATTACTCGTATGAAGTTTAATTTAGTAGAAAACTAAGGGTGAGAAAAATTGGAATAAATTCTCCCAACAGAAAAATGAAATTTTAAAAGGAATTCAAATATATTTTTGAAATGAAACTCAGTTTAGTAACAAACGTAAATGAAAAAATTATTTTAAGGAGAATTCAAACAAAATATAAAAAATATTATAAAAATAAATGAAAGAATATTTTTTTAGTTATCATGACATATATAGTGTAGATCATATCACTAGTTTTGCTTACAATAATTTTTGTCAAATACTTATTTAATTATGTTTATTGGAGTCTTTCTAATCATGTTTTTTCATCTGGTCAGTGGCCTAAAAAATCCAAGACTTAGACCATTAACATTATAGTAGTTAAAAGGGTTTAGTAATCCAAATATGCCCATAGTTATTTGAAAGAAAAAAGAAAGAAAAAGAGATTAGTCCCTAATAAATCGGTGATATGAACCAACGTCTGAATTTATGTCGTTGAAAAAGATATTTGTATTTAATAATTTTACTTCAAATTAATTAGATTGTCTTAAAAAAGGATATATGTAAAAAAAAAATAAAAAAAATCTCTCTCATAAAATTGCCTATCATATCTGTTTTCAGTTGCCACATCTTTCTAGTCAGAATGCAACGTCGCTTAGCCACAAAACCCGCACTTAAGCTGTTGAATCCTGTATCTGAAGTGATTGGAACCATAATCTACTCTCTCTCTACATGTTTCCCACTTAATAATATAATGAAACAGTGATGAGTTTCTAAATTCTAATCGAATATCCAAAGGAGTGATTGAGATGGATTCGTCCCAGATCAGACTTTCCATTCTCACTTACGTGTAACCACGTACAAGTTAATATAAGTGAGTACACAATATATAATTAGTAATCACATTATATAATAACATAAAGAGTGCACATTATATTATATGGAACTCTATGGTATGTTGCTTGGTGAATTCTGAACTTCTCGTACCTAACTTGAGAGTGAAGAATCTGTAGCTGCTGGATCATAACGTAACGCTTTGGTTAAATATAAATTCATTTACAATGTTCCAACATATATCAGGAATCTAAGATAAGCTAAGAAATTCAAGCCTAGTCAGCAAGGGATCTGATTGGTGTTGGCAAGATAAGATTCTCTGCTCTTGCTAGGGTTTTAATATTTGTCAATCATCATCTACCGAAACTTAATTTATTTAGTTAACAGATAGATATCAGAATATGGTATTTTAGATACACATGCAGCAGCAACAACAACAACAACAACATGATTGATGTTGTTGTGCACCCTGGGTGGCCATGGAATAATAAAGAGCTATAATAATGTCTCTTTTTTTAGTGAACATAATCAGTGACTTTGTTATCCTGAGTTCCAATTTATCAGATTAAAATTGTAAATATTATTATTATTATTATTATTATTATTATTATTTCCTTTTGCATCACATTACTTATTACAGTTTTTATTTTCTCTTCTTTTATTTTTATATTTTTTCTCACCTATACTCATCTACCTGAAAATTATGGTGGGTGGACGTTTAACATGTTCTTATCAACAAACGCCAAAAATTTTTATACAAATTGAAAAAGAACTATTATTGTAATATTGGTTTCATTCGCACGCATTCAACAGTATAGCTAGAGGAAAGGGACATCCCATTGTAGATAAGAGAAGTTGAAGAATACATATATAAATGATTTTACATGCTTTTAAAATTGTATATTATTTTATAAAGTTTTCGAGATTAGATCAAATAAATTTTTAAGAATTTTTTTTAAGTTTATAATTAATTTTGTAATATATATCTCCATGATTTATTGATCATAAATTCTTTTTAATTTAAGCTAAATTACTCTTTTAGTTCATCCTCTTATTTTATTAATTTATTTTGACCCCTTTATTATTAAAAATTTATTCTGATCTCTTAATTTTTAAAATATAGTAAATGTTTTTTATTCAATTGATAATAACGAATTTAGCAAAGTTGGGCATGTGTCTGTTTTACGAATTTTAGCGACCACAATAATGTTAATTAGATGAAAAGAGCAACATTAACCCATTTTGAATATATATTAAGGAATTAAATTGAACATTTTAATAATAAATAAATCAAATTCAACAAATTAAATAAAAAGAGAGCCTAAAAGACTATTTAATTTAGTCTTTAATTTATTAAAAATTGACGTAATCATGCATTTGACTTTTAGAATATATTTTTTAAGCTTAAAAAATGTTTTGAAAACATTTTGGAAAGGTTATGTGATTTAATAGTCAGATATTGTATTTGGACTCAAAAGAAGCTAACTATTATGAAAAGTAGTCCACTTCTTGTTCATTGGAAACTTCTAAAGGGTCAGTTTGTTCAAATTTAAGAAAAATGACTTTAAAAAAAATTAAATTTCTTTTTTAAGAAGTATATAAGATTTGACACTCGCACTTATACTCTAAACCCTGGGATTGGTACTTCAATTGGATGGACTGGACCAAGAGAAGAGGGAAGCAACTTCCATGGATCCATAAAAAAACAAAAAAAAAATAGTTTTAAAAAAAGTAGTTTAGACAAACATATAAAAAAATTTCTTATTTCGTTAAAAACGCTTTAATTAATAAAATACACAGACTCAAAATCATATCATATCTTAGGTCTTATTATCATTGTTAAGTAAGAATATTTGTTAACTGGGAACCAAACTAAAATCCACTTAAATTGAAAAACACAAAAAAAAAAATCTAAAAAATCACATGTTTTTTGTGATTTGATTCAATTTATGAATTTTGTTATCAAAATTAAATCAAACCACATATTATAATTATATTAATTTATTTTATTTAATAGATTACTCATTGGCCTAGTCAAGCCCAGATTTATTTGGCATATCAAGCTAAACAAAGTCAAACCAAAAAGAATCACCTTTAATTGAATTATCTTTAATTTCTTGAAATTCAGTCTAACCCTAATTGAGAGTTGGTCGAGCCAACCCATAAAGATAAATCCATTTTGCCAACTCTAATTAGGGGTTCAGGGAGATGATTTGAATTTTAGTCAAGAATCTAACACAGTCTTATATGGAGAAATGATTCCGACCACTTAAACATTTGAATTTTAGGTAACTATGTTTGATTTTATTTTTTTATTAAGCTTTTTTAAAAATTCATGAAGTTTAATTATATATTAATATTAGTCAATTAAAAACCAGATTGTGTGTCAACCTTAAAATTTGTCATGTCATCAACATTGCCACATGTGTATATATAAATGGTTCAAAAATTGTTTTAACACATCATCAAATAACAAAGGGTTTAGACGACAAGGACCAAAAAGAAAAATAGAGTAAAAAATTAAAGACCAAAATCACTCAACTTTTTGTTAAATGACTAAAAGTAAAAAAGTGAAAAAGATAAGGAATTTAAAACATAATTAATCCTAAATTCTAAGAATTATTGTTGGATGATACAATAGCATGCATCACTCACACTAATATAATGCAGTGTTTTAAAACTTGGACCGACCTGACCGATCAGACCATGAATCGGGGACTGAACCGGGTCGGGTGAAGACTTGGATCGACTGTGCTTTCAGCCCGGATCCACCCAGACGACCTGACCGGGTTATGGCAGACCCGGTGACCCATCAACCCGAATCGGGTTGCTATTTGAAAAAAAAAAAAAATGATGCAAACACTTTTGTTTTTCTCTGTCGTCGCTTTCATCTTCTACGTCGCGGCACTCGAGGGTGGGAGTAACGAGTTTTCTGTTTCCGCAGGGGTAGGAGAGGTAATAGTTTTTAGGTGGGGGTGGGTGATAAAAGGTGGGTTTTGTGTGTTTTTTGGAGTGTGTGCGGTGGGGTGGGGTGGTAGGGTGGGGGGTGCGGGGTCGTTGTAAGTGGGGGGATGTTAACAAGGGCTTGGGAGACTGTTGTTTTTGCTTTTACAATTGCCACTTGCTAATGGCCTAATGCTATATGTTTGAGACCTCGTTCTCTCACCCTTTTTAGCTTTTTTTTTCTTTCTTTTTTTCCCTCATATAAAATATCTATTTTGATATCATAAATGAAATGGTAAAAATATAATAAATTAATCAATATTAAATTTGTAAGATAATATTATTATTAATGTATAATATTTAAGAATTAATTTGATAATAAATTATAAAAATTTAAGTACTAATTTGTTATTAGATTATTTACATAATCAATCTATCTCACATTTTAATTTTTACAATTTTGAACTAAACTTAAATTTTTTACATAATCAATCTTTCTAATTTTTTGTCATAGGTACTTTAAATTTATGTTTGTGATCTTTTTTACTTGTTTGTTTGAACTTGAACAATGATATTTTTTTAACATTTTGGTATTTGATTATCTATGTTATGGAATTATATTAATTTGTGATTTTTTTAAGAATATTTTAAGACATTGTCATGTGGGTTAATCAGTGACCCACCGGTTTAATCACTGACTCAGTGATCCAGTCCTCTGACCGGGTCAATTATCGAATCGATTTTTAAAACTATGACATGATTTATAAGTAACCTTATCTCTTAAGAATGTGATTAGGGATTTGATTCATGGTATGTACCTATGGAAAAGTTATGTGTCCATATTAATCCCTTAAATGGATTTTAATATCTATGTGAGAGATTGATTTTTTCTCTCAATCAAGAGTCAAGAGATACACCATGTCCACCCAAAATTATATATATATATATATATATATATATACACATACATATATATATATATATATATATATATATATATAAACATCCATCACGCACTCATTTAAGTAAATATCAGCAAATAAGTCATTATTTTGGGGTAAAAGGATACCGGAAAGATAGGATTAATTATTTTAAAAGAAAATGATTTCATGTTGAATACTTTAAATTTAATAAAATATTTTATATTTTGTAACTGCATATTGATAATTATATTGGCTTGTAAAAGCTTTTGATTTGATGTTTACTTTAAAAATTCATTTTAAATGTTGAAGAATTTGTTTAATCTCTAACCTTCCACATAGAACCTGCTTTGCAGATAACTCTGCACATCAAAGATGCTGAGTTTGTCCTTTCAAATAATATGTCTTCCTAGCGGGTTTCAGTACTTAGCTAAACAATAACAAGACACTGAAACACTCACATCTTGATTGGAGTTTAATTGTATGGAAATCCTACACGACAAACATACAAAGAAGTGCTATCAGAATAAAAGCTACGATGATGAAAGCCACTTTAATAATGAATATTATTAGCATCCTCACTTCTAACAAACTAATTGTGGCCACAAATAACTCGTGTTGCTTTGTTTTATTGTACTTAATTAATCAATTATTTATAATGGGAAGAAGCATATATTATTTTGATCATTATTGTAGCGGCAAATCAAAAACTTTACGTGCTCCCTTGTTCGTCTGAAGTGAGATGATTGTGGAACCGTGTGAACCAAATAGAAGTATCAATCTGGTTCAGAAACATGGCCAGATACATTTTGATCAATTTATCCAATCCACATCTTAAACTAGGTACATTATGGTCTTTCTTTATTGGTACTATATAATTGCATTGTTGGTTTTAATTGTTTGATTTAGTGAAGTGACAAAAAAAGGTTCCGTATTATGTGCAGACTCATTTTGTCAAAATTACTTTTATATTAAAACTTCTTTCTTATAAAAAAAATCGGAATAGTCCGTAAGATACTTTACCAATTCTCACTATCTTCGTACGTCTGAAAAATGGATATTTGTGCGTTCGAAAAAGAATAATTTGATTTACATAATAGTTTTTGCATAAATAATAGCTCCTAGCTAAAAAAGTTATGATGTAAGTTTTTTGGTATATATTATGTAAAATATAGAAGAAATTACACTCACCAATTGTTTTCGACACACTTTCTCTCTAGTTTTTAAGTGAACATTTGCCTCACTTGCTTATTTCTGCAAATGACACACCCCTTAGTTAATAACAGTGTTACCAATCACTGATTTAATACAAGGGATCATTTGCCAAAAAATAGAACAAAATAACAGGTTTAAAGAACCTTAGACGCTAGCAAACAGGATGTGCACAAACCATCTGTCATATGTCTAGAGTTATGGCAGTATAATAATATTTTTGAATAAAGGCGTATATAACCAACTTGTGCAGTAAGACAACAGTTTACCATAGCGGCAACTTACTGAGATACCAATATTAGGGTTAACTTTCATATTCAACCAAAAAAATATTTGGGAAATGGCAAATTCGGTTAATTCCTAACATCTCTCTCATAATAATATGGTGATCTGCAATCTTCTCTACAGGAGAGTAAAATAATAAATATGAATCATTGAAACTTATTATGAAATATTAATAATTAAACATTGAATACACATGTATTTTTTAAAAAAATTACATAATTATTTTAAGCAATTAAATACTTTTAAATCCTGAATATTCATATATATGATACAGTTGATCCTTTAATAAAAATAAGCTTAAATAAAATTTGATATCTATAAAATACCCTATTTTTTTTAGTTGTTTATAATTTTTTTATTCCTTATAAAATTTAAAATTTTGGATATTAGTTGTTATTATTAAGTAGTAATGTTAACTGATTACATAAATATCATTGACATTCAAGTAAAAAAATATCATGAGGTAATTTTTTGAGGTAAAATATAAATATCTTTCCTTCCTTGAAAACATTTTTATTTGAGTCGGATAAAATTATTGTAAATAACAAAACTTTTAATTTGAGTATATAACATAATTGCATATTTAAAATTTAAACTCAATTACTTATTAGCCTGAAACAATCTTGAATACTTTCATATATTCGGTGGTGTGATAAAATCAATTACTATAATTACTTTATATTTCTTTTGCAATTCGAGAAATAATACTAATCAACTGAAAATAAGACTAAGAAAAATGACATCAACACATATTCTTCAAAGTAGGGGAAAATATAAAACCCTGCCCCTTATCACCCTCTTTCTGTATTAGTGCTACCTAGTGTTTTAATCAAAAGTCGAAACAATAACAGTCCACGTCTTTTCTCTAGCAAACGAAAATCAGGAAAAGACTCAAGAAAGTTGAGTTTTGAAATGAAACTTTAAATTATCTTCAGTCAATTATTAATTAATTTTGGGGCATGCAACGTTAACAGTGCATTGATGCCAAACTGTGAATAGTCGACTCAACACATAATGAAACATTTTCTACGGCCTAAAATTACCTAAATGAATTGCTGAAAAGTCAGAATCTGGTGTTGAAACTGATGTGTTCATAATTCTAATTGAACTTTTAACGAGGACGTTTAAACTTAAAAATGTGTAAGAACTTTCAACGGAAACTGCGAGGGGTCCTTTAAAAAATTAGACAATAATTTTTGCAAGAGTACTACTGTATCTTCAGGTAACATTATTTTAATATTTTTCCTACTATTTTATAGAGAAAAAAATTAAATAAAATACAGATAATATTTTTTATTTATCTTTCTACTAAGAGTTCGAAATTACCTGAAATCCTAAAAAGCTATAATCACCCTAAATATATTTTTGTCTACAAATAAAAATTATAAGAAAAAAATGTCATGTAATATCACTTTACATTTATCAATTAGCTTATAACTAATTTGACTGAACACTTAAAATTAAATAAACAATCCTAACAAGTTTTATTTGGGGGTAAGATTAACAACTTATTTATAAGCTTAACAGTTTGTGCTCTTTTTAAGCGTGCAAACTTGCCGCAACTAAAAATAATTTAAAAAATACTAACTTAGATAAACTACATTCATAAGTCTAATTTTATTATGAGTTATAAGACAGCCTTGATGAAAAGAAAATGTGTTAAATTATTTTTATAGTCAAATTGATCGTCTACTATTAATACATAATAAAACACAACGTTGCTTATTGAACTCCTGTATCATAATGTAGCAAACTACTGACTTCAATTGAAAATCTGTATGATCAAAATAGTAATATTGAGACCTTAAAAAAATAGTAATATTGAAGTAAAGACAATTCTAATTGCTGATTGCTTTTAAGATACACTGTAATCTATTTTTCTTTTCTTTTTTTTTAATCTTTGTCGGGTACTTCACTTTTAAATTATTGATTTAATATGTGAAATTAATTGAAACAAAAATACCTTTTTAAAATAAGTCGTATATCGAAGAAGCAAATCCTAAATACCAAATATTGAATCTCATGGATGAAACATTTTATCTATACAAATTTAACATAATCAGATGATAGTATGGTTAGAATAATAAAATCATGAATAATATATTGGATAAGGCAATATAAAAAATATATATATAACAAGCCGTATATGTTTTTTTGGAAGGCAAATTTTTTATTGGAAGGCACAAGCCGTATATGTTAACTTGTTAAGAACGAGATTTACATGAATTTTGTTTTACGCAAGCCATATTAGAGTATACGACTTGATTTAAAATCAACATCAACATCAACATTAATAGCACATTTAATCCAAATTAATTGGGGTCAGTAGTAGATGAACCCAATGATAAATCGAAAATAGAACAAAAGAGAGAAACAAAGTTAAAATAAAAGAATGGTGAAAGGAGAAAAGAAAAGAAGAAAAAAGAATTAAAACAAGGAAACAACTGGAACATAGACTACTAAAGGGTTTAACCCTCCACCAGACTTATAGCTTTTCTCCACTCCGTTCTAAAACATACCGTCTGCCAATCTATATCACATTCCATTAGGTCTTGTTTAACTACCTTTCCCCATGTAAGTTTTGGTCGACCTCTACCTCTCTTTGTATCTAGCTCTTGGTAACAGACTCTTGTTCTGACAGGAGCATCTAATGGTCGTCTCATAACATGCCCAAACCATCTCAATCTATGCTCCCACATCTTTTCACATACTGGAACCACTGATACCTTTCATCGAATATCCTCATTTCTTATCTTATCCATCTTCGTATATCCACACATCCACCTTAACATCCTCATTTCTGCTACCCCTATTTTATGCTCATGTTGCCTATGTGCTGGCCAGCATTCCGCTCCATAAAGCATTGCCGGTCTAACAGCTGTTCTATAGAATTTTCCTTTTAGCTTAAGAGGAATCTTGCGGTCACACAAAAACCCCGATGCACTCCGTCATTTCATCCACCCTGCTCTAATTCTATGACTTACATCCTCATCGATCTCCCCACCTTTTTGCAACATTGATCCCAAATATCTAAAAACGTCTTTCTTGGGTACCTCTTGCCCAAGTAGATACACTGTGTCTTGATCACCGTCTTTAATCTTCGAAAACTCATACTTTATATACTCCGTCTTGCTCCTGCTTACCTTGAATCCTTTAGACTCCAAAGTGCTTCTCCACAATTCCAATTTTCTATTAACGCCATCTTTGGTCTCATCAATAAGTACGACATCATCTGCAAAGAGCATACACCACGGCACTTCTTCTTGAATATCTTTCGTTAGTTCATCCATCACTAAGGCAAAGAGATAAGAACTAAGGGCTGAACCTTGGTGGACACCTACCATGATAGGGAAATACCTTGGTGGACTTGATTTAAAATAAATAAATAAATAATAGGAGGTCACATTTGTCCTTCACTTCAACATGGCCAATGTTATTGTCTCATTTAATAGGTCTCTGTTATAGGACAGCAGAAAACTTGGACTGAGATGATTTTTCAAGAATCTTTGATCAAAGTATCTTGAAGGGTGTATATTTCTGGTATCTAAATTCTAAAGTTTTTGGCCTTTTGGGAGAATATTGCTTGGGATTCTCCCCCCATTTTATTTGGTGCTTTTGTTTCCTTTCTAGTTAATTAGTGAATGTTTTCGTGTAACCCATAGGGGAATAATATTTTTTATTATTTTGAAAAATTAAAACTTAAAAAGAAATAATTATATTTTTTAAAAAAAATAATGTCATGACCAGGGCCAGCCATGTGATTTCATGGGCCCACAGGACAAAAAATTAAATTAGACTTTTTTATATTTAAGTATTTAAAAATATAAATATATATCATGTAAAAAAATAGACATGATTTCATTAAAAATTATATTTTTCTTACATTAAAAGTAAGAAACTTTGTTTTCATGCCCATTTTTGTTATTTTGACTTAAATGTAGAGTTTTAAAAATTATACCGATAATAAGTGATACTTTGATATTATTTACTCATGTTGGCCTGATAAAAAAAAAATAATTTTACTCATGCTGGAATCATGTATCCTATACTTTGATTCTTTATAAATTCATCTTTTATGGATCATAAAACCTGTGCAGCCAAATTCAGTTAAGAAACATCATGTTGTAGTAATTTATTAGTTAAGTAGTTCAAAATTATTATCAGTTAAATATGGTTTTTCTTGCTTATGATCTTGTGTAGTAGTAGGAAAAAACCATTCAATATTTGAATATTTGGACATTTCAATAGGATATGATTGACATTATTACTGAGTAATTTTCTACTGTAGATGAAAAAGAACAAAAACGTTAGAAGTCTTTAAAAGGGAAAAATTGAAACATAGAAAAAGAGGAATAATTATATCATGCATCTCAAACCAAAATATTTTTAAAATTTTTTATTTGCAATAGGCAAATTTGTAAGAAATAAATATCTCCAAAAAATAATTTGACAAATGACAAATAACTTTTATATTTTCTCACCTTAATAAGAAGAGAAAGGCATAGGAAGGAGTCAACTAAATTGGAGTAACTGGCCATATCATGCCGCAAAAAAAAAAAATACTCTTAAATAATTTTAACATTAATTATAAGACATTGTTAACTAATTCACACATGTTAAGAAAGTTGATTAATTGAATTATTAAAATTAAATGTCTATAATTATATATTTTTTCAAAATTACTCTTACATAATTAATATATGGAGAGAAAATAATAATAGTGAAGTTTAAATTTTTAACACTAAATCTTTCCATTCTTCAATCTTCTTAAGAGAGAGAAACAAACAATTTATAACATTTATTATTTATGAACTAAAATAACTAAAGATATTTTGATTATAAAATACTCATCCACTCTCAAATATAAGAAGAAAAAACTAATTCACTTAAAAAAGTTACTAATTAACCACATTTAATTGTACAAATATCAATAAAAATTAATTTTTGCTGACTTGTCCTCAATAAAACATGGTATCTAGAATAAAAAAGAGTCATGGAAAGTAAAACTTTAATATAAATGAAGGTTATTTTAAAGATAATAACATTAAATAAAATAAGGTAAAATTAGTTAATTTTTTTTATATTTGAGACCAATATAAAGTAATTTTTTCTTATAATTTGAAACCATACAGAATAATAGGAAATAACTAAAAAAGAGTCTTATAAAAAAGATTATTATTTTTTAAAACATTTAATTATGAGATACGAAAGGAATATGTATCCGACATTTATTGCCAAGTTAATAAAACTATATAATCTTTAAAAAAATCTATATAAACATGGACTTTCACTTACTTGAGATGAAGGTTTTTATAAGTGAATCATCACCATTGGTTGATGTCAAGAAACTCTCATCAATAGGCATGGCAGCGGGACCCAAACTCGTGAGTATTCGCCCGAATTCCTCCTGATTATAACGGGGAAAAATTGAGTTTATTGGGTTCCGATTTTCCCTAATAGCCAAAAACGGGGGCCGGGTGGGTAAATAAATAATATTAAAAAAATTAAAAATTAAAAAAAAATATTATTTTCTAATTTTTTTAATTGAATTGATTGATTTTGTTTTGTAATTTTTAAATTATGATCCCATATTTTAAATATGACTTTGTTATTATTTTTTTTAGGTAATTATTCTTTTCGTCTAATTTTTTAATAAAAAAAACTATATTATTTTAATCAAATAACGGGGCAGGGCAAGGAAAACCCGACCTCTAGCGGAGACGGGGATGAAGATGGATTTTAAAATCCGACGAAAATCGAAAGCGAGGACGGGGAACAATTTTTGAGTCGAAGGCGGGGACGGAGAATGCAATACCCACCCCCGCCCCGTTGTCATGCCTAGTGCATTCATCAATCACCATTGAAGACCATCTCTTAGTCCCACCATAAAAAAATGCAACTAAGAAACATGACATCACTTCCTTCATGGATTCAATAAAAATAAATTACATGTTTAAGAATAAAGTTCTAAAAATTGAATTAATTCAAATTATTTTTAATTAAATTTATTTATATTAAATTTAATAACATGCCTTATCCAAAAAAAAATTAAAAGAACAATTTACTTTTATAATCACATTGAATTGTTTTCCTCTGGGGAATTTAATATTTATACACTCGTAATATAAAATAGTTTTATATATTGTATTTAATCACAAATCATCCTTTTAAATTATTTTTAAAAAATTATTTTAAATATCAAAAAATGATTAAAATTGAATGATTGTATAATAAAATTTATACCATCACTATAATATTTTTTTCTTTAATTTAAAATCAATTAAAATTCAATCATGAATACCAGTCTCTCTTTCCATTCATGCACGACATCCCATTTTTGCATATCCTTTAAAACAAATAATAAAATTGTAAAGATCCCAACGTCTACACTCATGGGATCTTCCCCTGTAGCAAAATTGGAAAATTTTGCGAAGATAAAAACACCCAAGAAAGTGGGGTAAATAGCATCATACACATACTCATACTACATTACATATTTTATCCTCTCATTTACCATAACCACAACATCGCCTATATTTACCGCAGTCAAATACGCAGCAGTAACTCTCAACCAATAACCTCTCTCCACGTCATTATTTCTTCCTCATTCCCTATATAAGCCTCACTCATTGCTCCTTCATCCCTTCAAATTCGCCTCTTTCTTCTCAATTTCTCTCCCTCCCTCTCAACACTTTTTCTCGGGTCGGGTCGGGTTCTGCATTCTCGGAACATCGCCGGAATCCTTTCCGACCGAAAAATAAAAAATAATGACGGGATCCCTCGCGGCAAGGCTCGTTCTTCGTCGTTGCCGATCGCCGGCAAGTCAATTCTGCTTCCGCAGGGAAGCCTCCTTGCCGGCGACGGAGCGGAAGACTAAGGACGTCGTCACGTCGCCAACGAAGGAATTGCCGGCGTTCGACTACTCTCCGACGGCGTACTCCGGTCCCTCCGGCGACGAGATCATCGCGAAGCGCCGGGAGTACCTCAGCCCTTCGATCTTCCACAACTACAAATCTCCGGTGAGGACGCATCGCACTGGATCATTCCAATAACTGTGTTTGATTATGTTATATATATATTAGTATTTATTATTATTTATTGTTCGTTGAGAGAATAAATAACGATAAAGAAGTAGTAACTGATTGTGGTGTGCGGGGTGCAGCTGAACGTGGTGGAGGGAAGGAGGCAGTACCTGTTCGACGATAAGGGAAGGAGGTATCTCGACGCGTTCGGAGGGATTGCTACGGTGTGCTGCGGGCACTGCCACCCCGATGTGGTGGCGGCCATCGTGGAACAAACGAAGCGGTTGCAGCACTCCACAGTTCTGTACCTGAACCATGCCATAACGGATTTTGCTGAAGCTTTGGCTGCTAAGCTTCCCGGTAATCTTAAGGTGAATATCACAGTCATTCATCGCACTTTGTTAGAATGATAATTTTGTTAGTAAATTTTTTTTTTCTTTTTTCTTAATCATTCAACTCACTTGTGTTTGGGACGACGACATAATGGACAAAAATTGTGACCAATCCCACGGTAAAACCACATCAGACATAAATGCTTCACAAAATTGACAATAATACTGTTTTTTTTTTCTTTCTAAAAATCGATTTTGCATTGTATCCAAACCCACTCTATTCTCCCGCACTCAGTGTTTGATTTTGTTTGTTTTGCATTAAAAAACTGAAAGTGCATATTTCAAGTTTTTGACATGCAAAATGTTTAGTTTTATCCTTCGTTTTAAACTTTATGCATAAATAAAAAATTATTGATGGACAGAGTAGGATAAAATTCAGCTTCTACTTTTTATTTTATTTTTTATAAACAAAATATAGATACAATTTTATAAGTACTTTTTTTTATATTCTCGAATTAAAATTAAAGTTTCATCTCAATAAATCTATATTGACCTTCGATATTTCATCTTGACTTTCATGAAATTTTTTATTACACAAGTAATCAAGATGAAATTCTAATTTTGATCCAAAAACAGAACTACAGTCATTTACGTATTTCTTTTTTGTCAATTAATAGTTTGATAAATCTCAAGATAATATTATTCTAATAATATATAAATAATTTACAATAATGATTACGGAGCCTTGCTTTATATATAGTGATTACTTAAGATTTAATTAGTATCATTTAAAGTCATCAACTTTTAATAGAACGTTACTTGTTTAAA
>PYAF01004503.1:422832-472948 GCA_007407185.1 Glycine tomentella
GGGGGGGACTTTAATCAAGGGGGAGTAAAAATAATAATGATCAATGAGCCAATTAATTAAGATTTCTAGTACATAATCTTAACCTAGATGACTTGTTTTTTGTTTTATCCAGATGAAGGAAATGATTGAGAAGTTGCCTCCTTTAGATAGTGAAAATTGGAAAATCATACTTACTCGAGCTGAGGATTTTCTAAAAGAAAAATCAGAATTTGAAACACCATCAAGTGTAGAGTCTCAACAGCATGAACTTAAGACACTTGACTCAAATAGTAGTTCTTCTAAATTGCAAGAACATGGAATAGAAGAAAAGAATGAAACTGTAGGAGTTGACTCATCATCACAAGATGAAGGAAATGTTCTTCAAGTAAGCAATAGCTCATCTTTATCAAACAATGAAGCATCAATGCCTTCACAACATGATTCAAAATCCCAACACTCTTCAAGGCCAGGCAAAGAAGGAGAAATAGAGGTCATGGAAAAATTTGAACCTGGGGTGCATGTGAGACTAATAGTAAAGCCTGGCGGTGTCAGAGTTTTCAAACAAGTTAAATTCAGGTACTACTGTTACTTGTTGATACAACAAATTCTTCATTTTTAATTATTATGTCAACATGCATTGTGATTATGTTTCAAATAGTTGTTATACTACTAAACTTTATAAATTTAACAGTATGTGTATCTCAATGTGAGGATATGTATATCCAATTATATGTGGGTATTTGTGACTAAACTAAAATAATAACTACACTTGTACCTAATATATAAATAATAAATACATTGCATGAACAATCAACTAGGTCTTAGATTTGCAAGTAAATCATTAATTGTGTGATTTCCATTTTAAAATTTAAGTGTGGTAGGAAGTTTGCATAAATAAATTCTCTATTTTTTTCATCATTGGGTAATATATTTTTAAGTTCTTGGAAAATATTAACAAGTGTTCATAATTTCTTATTTAATTATAAAAAAATGTTTTTGTATCGTAAGACATTATTATTTTTTAGATAAAAGATGTTTTTATCCATTGTATTTTTAGTTAAATTTGATTTTAGTCCTTTGTAGTTTTAAATTGATCAATTTGATTCATATACTTTAAAAATAGGTGGATTTGGTTCTTATGTGATCACTTGATCATCACTTTGCAGAGACTAAATCAACTTATTTTTTAAAAGTATAAGAATTAAATCGATCAATTTGCAACTAAAGGAACTAAAACCAAATTTGACATAAAGTTATAAGTATCAAATACATATTTTAACCTTTTTTCATGTTTCTATATATTCTTTATGTAGTAAACGAAGGTTCCATGAACATCAAGCAGAGGAATGGTGGAACAAAAATAAAGATAGAGTGCATAGGAAATATTGTACTCCATAAGCTACAAATTTTGAAGGTATTAAGTCATCTAACACTCTACCACCATCACCTACAAAAGAAAATATTGAGACATTGTCTTCCTAAACTTGAATCCTTATTTTACATAGGCATCATATTAGTTTGATGAAATGATATATTATAGAAAATATCATTAATCTTTTAAGTGTAGTGAAATATGTATCTAGGTATATTAATTTAAGAGTTTTGTAGATTATCAAATTTATGTAAATGATGATAAACAAAATATTTTTTCAAAATTTTCAAAATGTACAATAGTCACATAAGATATTGAAATAAGTATAATTTTTCATATATAACCTACCATATTAGGATTTATATTTGTCTTAATAAATTCACTTGCAAAGACGGGATAAGAAAACAAAGAGAATATAGGAAAAATGATGATAGGAAGATAGAATATTTGTTGATGAAGTTCTAAGTTATCAATCTTGTATAAAATATTTATAAATAATAATATAAAGGTTAATAAATAACTTTTAATTCTCAAGCTACAATTATTTATAATTTTAAAATAATAATAATATATTATAAAAATAATACTAAAATATTTAATCTAGAAAAGCAAAAAATATAATTATCTCTATAAGAATATAATATTTGTTTTAAAAAAAATAAATATAACACTTAAATGATATTATTTAAATACTTAAACCCCTAAATAAAATTAATTATCTAGATGGTTATGTTTAGCTGTTAAAGTTGGGATATGAACTTTTAAAAAACATTAATGATCTATTTTTGATTATTGATTGTGCTCGCAAGAGCGTTGAACCTTAATATTCTCCACTCGTAATTGTGTGTTTTATTAAAATTGAGGTTTTCTTTAACTCCTTCATAAGCAACATGTGACTCCAAATCGATTAATATCTTTACTTTGAAAAATACTTTTCAGAAAAAATATCATTTTGTAGGATGAAAATGGAATCGAGAAATGGACAAAACATAAGCATTGCTCATAAGAAAAATGACACTCATTGTTTTTGCCCTATAAAATTAGATCTAATAATAAATGAACCACACAAAATCTCTATATTCATAATTTAATTTACCAATCTCAATCACAAAAGCTACGCGTACATGGGAGTAATTTTCGAAATATTATTATTACTTAGGTAGAAAAACATATACCAAACGTATAAAAATAAAACAAACAAATAAATAATAAAGATTGTCAAGGAAATGAAAAAGGAAGAAGATCATGCATAAGG
Organism: Glycine tomentella; assembly: GCA_007407185.1. NCBI lineage: Eukaryota > Viridiplantae > Streptophyta > Magnoliopsida > Fabales > Fabaceae > Glycine > Glycine tomentella. Next base: position 425,439 of record PYAF01004503.1, read on the forward strand.
GGAATCTTGTATGCGGTAATATAAGCAACAACTTGGTGAGATCATTTCGAAGAGAATGGATGATCAGTTTTCATGATTGTTTTGTGTTCCACAAGAGCATTGAAGTAATGTTCTCTGCTCGTAATTGTGTGTTTTTCTAAAATCAAAGATTTTCTTTAACTCCTTAACAGGCAATATGTGACTCCAAATCGATTAATATCTTTACTTTGAAAATTTCTTTTTAGAAAAATAACATTTTATAGGATGAAAATAGAATTGAGAAATGGACAAAACCATAAGCATTACTCATAAGAGAAGACACACTAATTATTTTGTCCTGTAAAATTAAACCTCATAATAAATGAACCACACGAAATTTCAATATTCACAATTTATCAATCTCAATCATAACAGTTACGTGGGAATAATTTTCAAAATGTTATTATTAATTACTGGGGTAATAAAACACACAACAAACGCATAAAAATAAAATAAAATGAGTAATAATGATTGTCGAAGAAATGACAAAAGAAGGTGAAAATGCACAAGGGTGAGATCTGGTATGCGACAATTTCAAGCAACAACTGGGTGAGGTAATTTCGAAGGGCTTTGATGATCAATTTTTTATGATTATTTGTGCGTTTCATAAGAGCGTTAAGCTGTAACGTTTTTTCACTCATAATTGTGCGTTTTTTCTAAAAGTGAAGGTTCTCTTTAACTCTTTCACAAGCAAAATGTGACTCCAAATTGACAAGGAAGAAAAATAAGGTTAAGTGGAGAATGAAACAGATCGTGACCTGTACCTTTTCATTTTGTTTCATCCTCATTCTTACAAATCAAATAACAAGAAAAAGTTCTTCTCCCACTTCATCCTACTCTATTTTACCTTCTACCTCCAATCTAAACATAGAGCTTTAAGATGTAATACAAATGGTAGGATATGATAAAATACATGGACGTGAAAATATATCTTCTTTGCATGTTTCCTTATTTATGAAATTTAAAAAGTGAAAGTAAAAATAGAAACAAGTTATAACTATTAAAAAATAGCTTATGTATGATAGTTGAAAGTAATTTTATACTATCACGTAATTATAATATATATATATATTAATTTTTATAATAATTAATTTAAGAATCATATTAACAATAATATTTGATTGGTTGATACTAAAAACGGACCATTATCACTACCATTTTTCATTTAAAAAATATTATTCCTAAGCCACATTAGTGATTAGTCTTTATTATGCAATAAAACATTGCAATATACTCCGGAAAAAGCATAATTTCAATTTGAATTTAATTTTATTTCCGTGCTAAAAGGGAAAAGTTTATTACTACATTGAATACATTTAATATTATTAATATTAAATATTGATTAGCCCCGTAGTTTTATTTTATTTTATTTTTCTCGTTTCGCTTCACAAAATCGCAATTTCGTATCACTCGTTTCCGGTTTCCCTTCAAGGAGAGACAGTGCCTGCCGCCACTGTTCTATGCGCCCCCTTCATCATCATCATCATCATCATCACCATCCCCATCCCTACCATCATCAACGCCAACACCATAACCATAACCATCACCCTCATCATCATCACCATCACCCTCACCATCACCTTCATATCCCTCACTCTGCGAAAACCTAGGGTTCGTTCGTCAAAACCCTCCCTTCACCCTATTATTATTCCATTACGATCACCACTGAGGAGGGTTTCCGATTTGGATGGCATTGGCAGATTTGATGGCCTCTCGCTTTTCCCAATCCACCGTTCTCGTCGTTCCCTCCACCCACAACCACCTCGACGATTCCACCACCTCCTCTTTCTCCTCCTCCGCCGCCGTCGCCGCTGTTAACAACAGCAGCAGCAACGACGACGCCGATTTTGCGCACCGCCGTGACTCCGAAGCTGCCATCTTCAGCAGCAGCAGCGGCAACTATGCCGGTAATGCCGCCACCAGCATGGCCTACCTGCCCCACACCATCGTCCTCTGCGAGCTCCGCCACGACGCCTTCGAGGCCGCCGTCCCCGCTGGCCCCTCCGACTGCGGCCTCGTCTCCAAGTGGCGGCCTAAGGACAGAGTAAGGACTTCAATCACTCTGCCAAAAAAAAAATCGATTCGGTTGTTATTTGTTGACATTGTTTTTGTTATCGGCATTTTGTTGTCACGAATCGGTGATTTGCGATTTGCGTTGTCGTGTGAATGGAAAATAGTGTGAGACTGTGAATCCACTGTGTCACGTGTTCTGCGTGATAGGAATATGGAAAATGTAGAAAAAGAGGGCGTTTAGTTCAATGCAGTGGTGACTGAATGGCTTCGGGTGTGTTTGCAAATCCGTTGGAAGCATCGTAAGCCTGAAAATCCCACTTTCTCAAGCACTCAATGTAGAAGGAAGAAAGGAGGTGGATTGTCTTTGCGTATGTGATGTTATTAAGGACTTGTTGAGGATGTAAAATGTTTGAACTGTTAAACATTAAGTTCGTGAAGATGGGTTTGGATCCTCCGAAGAGTGACGAGTGAAATGCTAGTGGTAATGGTTGATGAGAAGATCGAGTGAGTTAGAGCGTGTTCTGGGATATCCGTGTGTTTTAACGCAACTTCTTGCTTTACTATTTATTATTTATTTATTGTGAATTTTATGTTTTAGCGGGTCTTGACCAATTCAAATAATGATAAGATGGCAGCGAGCGTTGGGGAAATTCCTTCCATTAATTTTAACCTTTGTGTTTGTGGAATTCTTACTTGGCTAAAGAACCAGATGTATAAATCCTGGAATTGGCTTTGATTGAATTAGTGATTTCTGAACGGAGGTGGGGAAAAGATTGCTTACATTTGCTTCTTTAGGATAGTATGACTTGTGTAAATCCTGGTAGCTTGCATTAGGAAGTGGGTTGTTTACATTAATTGGAGGTTGCTAGCTTGTCACATTGGCAGCATGATGGAAATTGGTTGTGACGCTTGACGGAGGTAGATTTTGGTCTAGTAAAAATAAGTATCTATGCTTTGTGTTAGAGGCATTGGTTTAAATTTTAACCATCATTAAAAATGTGAAATAAGCAAGCCACTCCCACCTAGTCTGATTATATCAACTGGAAATTTTGTGTATGCAGTTTTGGCTTCTTCAACATAAGCAGCTGATTGACAGTTAATGTTCTGAAGGTGTTGGTAGCATGAAAGTTCCAAACATGAACTTATACTGACATTTCACATTTTTTTTTTTCATAACTCCAACAAGACCTATTGGAGTAAGATATAGATTGACGGACGGTATGTCTTAGGACGGAGTGGAGAAAAGCTATAAGCTTGGTGGATGATTAAACTTATTAGTAATTCTATATTCCAATCATTTCCTTGTTTTAGTTATTTTCCTCTTCTTTTTTCCCTTCTTCCTTTCACCTATTTTTCTCTCTTTTGTCTTATTTTCACTTATTTCTTCCCCTCTCCCTTTCTCTTTCTGTCTCATTTACGATTTATCATTGGGTTCATCTACTACCGACTCCAATTAACTTGGGATAAAGGTGTTGTTGATGTTGATGTTGTTGAAGTGTCTGTTTCTTCGTCTAAAATGTTCTAATGATTGTTTCTTTAAGATGATTATATGTTATATCTTTGGCAAGAAGTATGCTCTATTTTAACTCTTAACTTTGTGGTGCAGATGAAGACTGGATGTGTAGCTCTAGTATTATGTTTAAACATAAGTGTCGATCCACCAGATGTAATAAAGATATCCCCTTGTGCCAGAATGGAGTGCTGGATAGGTCTCTTGTTACCTTTAATCTCATTTATTTTAATTTTTTTATTTCTGCAGTTTGTACTCTCAAGAGCTTTGCTTTTCTTAATAGTATTAAATGCTTATTTTTTGTTATTATCTTTTTACACGTTCATGCTTCATATTGCTTATCAATCCTAAGCGTTTGTAAATGTGTTTTCTTGGAGTAAAACGCATAGTGTGCTGTTCTGCATTTATTTCTTATGGTTGGACTCTTTGATTCACACTTGTCCTATTCAGCTTTTTCTTCAGTCATTAACTTTTTGATCCCCGGCATAATTATTTAGAGTTAATTGTGGCTTTGTTAGTAAAAAATTTATCTAAATTGATTAAGTAGAATCTTTTTGATTTAACACTCAAGTTGCTTCCTGGATTTGAGATTTTTTGCACTTTTTGGCTCTATTGATGTTAGGAAAGAGCTTTGAGTTTCATAATAGTATCAAATGCTTATTTTTATTTATTTACTTACGAGTTTTTACACGTTCATATTGCTGATCAATCCTAAGTGATTGTAAATGTGTTTTCTGGCTGTAAAACACATAGTGTGCTGTGTTGCATTTATTTCTTATGGTTGGACTCTTTGATTCATAATTGTCGTATTCAATTTTTTCTTCAATCATTAACTTTTTGATCCGCGGCGTAATTATTGAGAGTTAATTGCAGCAGCTTTGTCCGTGAAAAATGTAGCTAAATTGATTAAGTGGAATATGTGATTGTACACTCAAGTTGCTTCCTGGATTTGAGATGTTTTGCACTTTTTGGCTCTATTTATGTTTGCAAATAGCTTTGGGTTTCTTAATAGTATTAAATGCTTATTTTTATTTAACTATTTGTTTTTGCACATTCATATTGCCGATCAATCCTAATTGTTTAAAGTTAATTGTGCTTTGTTAGAGAAAAATGTAGCTAAATTGATTAATAACTAGAACCTTTGTGGTTGTACACTCAAGTTGCTTCCTGGATTTGAGTTTTTTCCCCACTTTTTTGGTTTTATTAATGTTTGGAAATAGCTTTGTGTTTCTTAATAATATTAAATGCTTAATTTTTGTTATTTACTATCTGTTTTCACAAGTTCATAGCTCTGGTCAATCCTTAGTGATTCCAAATGCATGTCCTGGGAGTAAAACACATAGTATGCTATGTTGCATTTATTTCTTATGGTTGGAGTCTTTTATTCACACTTGTTGTATTCAACTTTTTGTTCAGTCATTATCTTTTTGATCCCCGGCCTAATTATTTAGAGTTAATTGCAGCTTTGTTAATGAAAAATGTAGCTAAATTGATTGAGTAGAATTTTTGTGATCTATCAAAACTGTATATGCTTGCATCCATGGTTACGGTGCAAACAGTTTTTTATGCTTACCTTTTTCAATACTGCAGATCCTTTTTCTATGGCACCGCAAAAGGCATTGGAGTCAATTGGAAAAACTTTGAGCAGTCAGTATGAAAGATGGCAACCAAAGGTGGGAATGTTTCAGCAGCTAACCTTATCCTCGTATTAACTTTGAAATTGATTTTTAGTTAACCTTGTTGGAATGTTTACAGGCCCGCTATAAATGTCAACTTGATCCGACAGTGGATGAGGTGAAGAAGCTTTGTACTACTTGTCGTAAATATGCAAAGTCGGAAAGAGTTTTATTCCATTACAATGGGCATGGTGTGCCAAAACCAACTGCTAATGGTGAAATTTGGGTCTTCAATAAGGTCAATGTTCATTCTTTTTAGTTCTTGATATGAGGTAGTTATTTGATAAATCAATTGTTGTTCTCTTCATCCTGGCAATGTAGTACTGGTTGACAAAGAAGTGTGTGTGTGTGTGTATAGATTCCCAAAAATGTGCTGTGTTCATTAGAAAATGTGTAAAAGATGAAAATGGGAGAATGGAAAAATGAGTGATTATGAAACTAGGTCAAACTCAAATCCAAGAATAGAAGGAAAATGGGGTGGCCAAAGTATGAGCAAAAATGGGTAAGAAAGCAATTTACTGTTTAGTCCAAGCACAATGAATATAATGTATTTTAATTATTTTTCCTGTTATGCCTCTTATTTTGCTCAGATTTTCTTCAACAAGTGCAATAGAGATGGGGAGGGGGATATTAAATTAAATAATCTTAGGTAGGACCAGGAAATAACAGTAAAAAATTGGGGCAGATTGTTCCATTAATGAGAACTAGAGTTGACAATAATTATTATGCTGGAAAGGGCAAATATTTGTGCTGACTTTACTATGACTAGTGCAAAAAAGGCACTTCGTGCCTGGACTTGGAAGTTATTTATATATGTAGTTGGGTGTAACTTGGTCTGAAAGATGTAATTGTTTTTGGAAGTTAAATTAAAATGTTGTAGTGGTTTATAATAGTTGAGGGTAAAAACGTCCAGAAGAAAGATGGCACCAAATGGGGTTATTCTCTTTATAATAGTTATAGAAATAAGTTAATAACTGATAAAAAGTTAAAAACTAAACTGGAACTAAATCTTTATTTATCAGAAACCCAGATTAGCTTCTCTCTGGCTACTAGATATGGGTTCAAATTGAGTATAATGCCCTCATTTACAATATCATGATGAAAAGAGCTTCATGACATTCTTATTCTCATTCTTCGTCATATCTTGTTCAGAGTTATACGCAGTATATTCCCTTACCTATCAATGAACTTGATTCCTGGCTGAAGACCCCATCAATTTATGTTTTTGATTGCTCTGCGGCTGGGATGATTGTGAATTCCTTCATTGAGGTATCCACTCAAAACCATGTATTAAATACCATATAATGAAACTACAAATGTATTGTTACTGACTTTGTCTTTTTTGTAATTTGGATGCCAAATTTGTTACTGGGCTTGTTGTTGATAAGCTTCATGAATGGAGTGCTTCCAACTCCTCTGTGTCCCAAAGGGATTGCATTCTGCTTGCAGCATGTGAAGCACATGAGACTTTGCCTCAGAGTGCAGAATTCCCAGCTGATGTGTTTACATCTTGCCTTACAACACCTATAAAGATGGCATTGCGATGGTAAAAGCCTGTCACTAATTCCTGCATACTTTATCCTGTTCAGAATGTTTAATATGTTAAACACTCACAAAGGTTTAGTATTACCTTATTTTTTTTAAACATAATAGGATTGTGCATGGATTTCTAAAGCATTGTGCATGGTCTTTAAATAATGCACACTTTTGTAATGTGAGTGGTTTTAGTTTACCCTTCCAATCTTTTACCTTATTATACGTTTCCCATATTGAACTTTTAGTTAACTACTCTTATGTAATAGCATTTCATGATGGCTGATTGTATACATCATAATTCATAATCATTGGCATTTTTTATGATACAGTTTTCTCCTTGGGGGTATTTTTGTTTGTTGAGTGATAATATTTTTGCTGTAACTTTTGCAGCTAGACTTTATGTTAACTGCAGTAGTGATAGAAAAAGACATGTGATAAATATGTTTTTTACTATGAAGTTGATTTTATGCTCGACACCTACATTTGCATTACTAACTTAACTGTCTTCATTTTCTATAGATCCTGAACTTTTAAGTGGTGATAACTGATTAGTGTATATCTCATAGTAAAATGGCTATTAAATTTTGTGATTTAATTTTTCTCTAGGTTTTCTACTCGTTCATTACTTCGTGAATCACTTGATTATTCACTTATAGACAAGATCCCTGGCCGTCCAAATGACCGAAAGACACTTCTGGGTGAATTGAATTGGATCTTTACAGCAGTAACTGATACAATTGCCTGGAATGTTCTTCCTCATGGTAGGTCTCAACCCTCCCCATCCTCCTGCTGGCTTGCTAAATTAACATGGTGTTTTTTTAGCATTTCCAGTGATTCAGCATGCATTTTTGGTATCTTTTTTTAATCTTACATTGATCATTATTTTGTTCTGCAGATCTTTTTCAGAGACTGTTCAGACAGGATTTGCTTGTTGCAAGTCTGTTTCGAAATTTTCTACTTGCTGAGCGAATCATGCGATCTGCAAATTGTTCTCCTGTCTCTCACCCAATGTTACCTCCGACCCATCAGCATCATATGTGGTATTGTTGGTGATTATTGTTATGATATTTTTTTTTAAACGTGTTGCCAAATTTTGTCAACAGTTTATGTTTTTATCTGCACTGCAGGGATGCATGGGACATGGCTGCTGAGCTCTGCCTTTCTCAACTTCCGTCTTTAGTTGAGGATCCTAATGCTGAATTTCAGGTATCTGGATTATTTTTTTGTAATAACCCTGACGTAAAGTTCTTTCTGAAATTGAATATTAAATAATAAAAATTGGCTAAGGTATTCTGGTTTGGCAAGGAATAATAGTAATACTAAGGACTATTTTATAAGTTTTGAGCTTACCTGATGAAGTATGTGGTTGTTCTTTCAGCCTAGTACATTTTTCACTGAGCAGTTGACAGCATTTGAGGTGTGGCTTGACCATGGTTCTGAACATAAGAAACCACCAGAGCAGTTGCCTATAGTTCTTCAGGTGCGCTCCTTGTCTTGGTCTTTGTTACCATTTGAGCCATTTTGTTGGCTCATAATACTCTTGTTAGGTGGTAGGTTACATTATTTTTATGAAATCAGCTGTTAGGTTTTGTTCCTTAATTAGGTTTTTGTTGGGCAAGATTGAATTATGTTTTCTTAGCTGAAATTGTTTCAATTTGGTTGGTGTTCATTCTCATCCTTATGATGGAATTTGTCAAAATGATGTATTTGTTGCAAGCATCGACTCTCTTGGCAATGTGGCTAGCTATATCTAGTTGTAATGGCAAGGGCATTTCTGATTTGTTCATTCATCCTACAGTACATGGATTGTACTAAAATGCTTCTCTCAAAGTGTGTTGTGGTCCATTATTGTCTCGATTATTTATTCATTTGTTTCAGGGACTTTCTTGCAATTTGTTTGACTTGCAATTATCTTGTTTTTTCTTGATTCTGTATAGGTTCAGAAATTGTACTCTTAGATGTATGGTGATCAATTGTGTTGTATAATCTAATTTACAAAATCACCTTTTAACCTTTGTTTATGCAATTTTGACTATTTTTTCCTATTTTCACTATATGTATATTTATTTATGGGAAAATTGTTTGTCAGTTGTTGATATTTTTTGCATGCATTGATAAGTAGCATTGTTCCTATTTTAGGTTTTACTTAGTCAATGCCATCGGTTTCGGGCTTTAGTACTCCTTGGAAGGTTCCTTGATATGGGGCCATGGGCTGTAGATCTGGTAATTTTTCTCTCAATTCATCAATTTTTGTTGCAATTGTTATACCTATTTATTTATAAAAGGTTTATGGTATGATAACTTGATACTAAGTTTTTTTATATGTAGGCATTATCTGTTGGAATATTCCCATATGTTCTAAAGCTGTTACAAACAACAACACCAGAACTACGACAGATCCTTGTATTCATATGGACAAAGATTCTTGCACTTGACAAGGTACTTTTGGAGCAGAATAATTTGTCTTAAGATAATGTAAATTACACCAGTTTTGCTTAAAACGTAAGTGCATGTTTGGTTTAGCTTATTTTAGAGAAAGTAATTGTTTATTTTTGTTAGCTTCCTAAGACGATTTTTGAAAAATATTTGGTTATTTCTCAAAAATTAATCTTGACCAAGCATGCATTAAATCATATTGAAATTGTCTTTGACGGTTAAGGTTGCTTTGACTTGTAGTTATTGCAGTATATAAACATGCTGTGTTGCATGGTGCTGGACTTGCCAAGAAAAGTAGAAAAAATAGGGGTAGAGTAGAAGATAAGAAAAATAGAGAAAGAAGCATTTACCCTTTGTTTGGATCAGAGGAGAGGAAAGAAAATAAGGAAGGAGACAATTTTAAATGGACGGAAAACTTGGAAAGATTTTGATTTTTGAAAGTCTTTTTCATGAACTTTCTTTCCTCCCTATTTTTCTCTTCAATCAAACAATACATTTCTTCAAATTTCAATACATATCTTTCCTTCCTGTTTTCTTTCTCTCCATCCAAACATAGGCTGGGCCAATATGCTATTCCTCAATTATTTAATATCCTACTAAAAGATCTTTATATGCAATCCTATTATACTTTTTTTGAATGAAACATTCAATTGGCTGTTGGTGATGCTATTTATGGAATTCCTAATTTAATTGTGAATATTACATAAGTTTCTATTGTTTTCTCTTACATTCCTACGACCTTTATTATTTTCTACTAAAATTTGGTCTAGAAACTCTACATGTTGCATGTCTACTGTGTCTGACAATGATGATGTTCCATTTCTGGGTTGTAGTCATGTCAGGTTGATCTAGTGAAGGATGGTGGTCATATCTATTTTATTAAGTTTCTTGATAGCATGGAAGCATATCCAGAGCAACGCGCAATGGCTGCTTTTGTTTTGGCTGTGATTGTGGATGGTCATAGACGAGGCCAAGAAGCTTGTATTGAAGCTGGTCTGATTCATGTCTGCTTAAAGCATCTTCAGAGTTCATGTCCTAATGATTCACAAACTGAACCCCTTTTCCTTCAGTGGCTTTGCCTGTGTCTGGGGAAATTGTGGGAAGACTTTTCAGAGGCACAAACAATAGGTTTGCAGGAAGATGCCACTACTATATTTGCTCCTCTACTGTCTGAACCCCAGCCAGAGGTTTATGCCTTACTTGTCGGCTATATTTCCAGTTGCCAGATGATTATAATTTTGGTGTACTAATCAAATAATTTTAATGATGTAATTTATTGTTTCACAGGTTAGGGCTTCTGCTGTTTTTGCACTGGGTACCCTTCTTGATGTGGGATTTGATTCATGTAGAAGTGTTGGCGGAGATGAAGAATGTGATGATGATGATAAGTTTAGGGCTGAAGTTAGTATAGTTAAGAGTATGTTAGGTGTTGCTTCAGATGGGAGTCCGTTGGTGAGGGCAGAGGTAGCAGTGGGTAGGTGATTAAGCATTTAATTTATATTTTTATTTTGAATGTTCTGTGAATATATTTTATGTTCTTATGATTAATGATAAAATGGGATTGACTCAGATTGTAGGTTATTTTTTATAATAGATATCATCCCTGCGAATTCTTAATCATCTGCATACAAATTCCTAATGGCTGGTTGTTTCTGAACTTAGAACAAGTGGAAAAACCTTTGAATAAAATAATTCTTGCAAATATAAGAAAGAAAACTTCAACATGAAAAATGATTAAACTTGCTTCTAAAATCTTTATTTTTTATTTTTTGTGTTTATGTTTTTTGTCTCCTAATTTGTTAATAATGACTGCTAATTGGTTTGTAGTCCAAGACTACCTAATGTCTATATAATATGAGGGTTGGTAAACTTTAGGGTGAGATGGATCTGAGACATCTTTCTGACTCTTTTTTTCCAACTGCCAGCTCTAGCACGATTTGCTTTTGGCCACAACAAGCACCTGAAATCTATTGCTGCTGCATATTGGAAGCCTCAAGCTAATTCTTTGATTAATTCCTTACCTTCATTGGCTAATATAAAAGGTTCAGTTGGTGGATATGCTAAACAGAACCAACACATGCCTCATGGAAGTATTGTTTCTCCTCAAATTGGTCCTATTAGGGTTGGAAATGATAATTCTCCAGTGGTTCGAGATGGCCGTGTCTCATCTAGCAGTCCTCTCGCTGGTTCAGGAATCATGCATGGATCCCCATTGTCTGATGATTCATCTCATCATTCTGATTCAGGAATTCTGAATGATAGTTTCAGCAATGGAGTGGTTAACCACACTGGACCAAAGCCCTTGGACAATGCATTGTATTCGCAATGTGTACTTGCTATGTGTACTTTAGCAAAGGATCCATCTCCACGCATTGCAAACCTTGGTCGCCGGGTACTGTCCATAATAGGTATTGAACAAGTGGTTGCAAAACCATTGAAGTTTAGTGGTGTGCGGACTGCTGAATCTACAGCTTCTCCACTGGCTCGTTCATCTTCTTGGTTTGATATGAATGGAGGTAGATCTCCCTTTCCATATTACTTAATGGTTAATCTTGTTGGATAATTTCCAATGCAATTTGGTAATGTTTTTCTCTTAACATCAATTTTGTCTGTGATAATTCCTGCTGCTTTGTTGTTGGCTTTTCTGTTTATTATTGCTTGTTGCTCTGGCAGGACACTTGCCACTGACCTTCAGAACTCCTCCAGTCAGTCCTCCTCGCCCAAGTTATATAACTCGAATGCGTAGAGTTTGTTCATTGGAGTTTAGGCCCCACTTGATGGATTCTCCAGACTCAGGATTAGCTGATCCACTCTTAGGTTCTGGTGGAGCTTCTGGGACTTCAGATCGAAGCTTTCTTCCGCAATCAACTATATATAGTTGGAGTTGTGGGCACTTTTCCAAACCACTTTTAACTGCTGCAGATGATAGCGAAGAGGTTTCAGCCAGAAGAGAAGAGAGGGAAAAATTTGCATTGGAGCACATAGGAAAATGCCAGCACTCTGGTTTGTATTTCGTTTTTTTTTTTTTTTTTATATATATTTAATCAAGCATGTTCTTTACAGATATCTGGTTGACAACATGTTATTTTATTCTGTCAGCTGTTAGCAGGCTAACAAATCCAATTGCTAAATGGGACATAAAGGGTACACAAACAGCATTGCTGCAACCTTTCTCTCCTATAGTGATAGCTGCAGATGAGAATGAACGTATCAGGTATTTGAAGTTAATCAATAGTATTATTACTTAAATTTTGACTATTAAAAAGCTGGGCATGGCTTTAGACAAAGGTTGATGGTGCCTTTTGTGTTTAGAGAATGTTATGACAATTACTTTACAGGCCTTTAAAGGCCATCTGTTGCGAATAGTTAGAAGTTATAAATTTCCAATCATGTTTGTATTCAGGATCGGTAGTACTTGGCAGTAATGAGTGACATTTGTTAGTTTTATTGACTTTGGCAATTAATTGACCATAATTTTTAGCATAAATTTATAGACAATCATGTTTATATAAAATGAATTCTCTGTTTTGACCAAGTCAGAATATTTTTCTGGTCTTGATGAATGTTGTTACTGTTAGTCTTTGTATTGCCCAATTTGGATTTTTGTTGGCTAATGTTCTTTGGAGTTTTCCACAGGATATGGAACCATGAGGAGGCAACACTGCTTAACAGTTTTGATAATCATGATTTTCCCGACAAAGGAATTTCTAAGCTCTGCCTTGTAAATGAGCTTGATGATAGCTTGCTTCTTGCTGCTTCATGTACTTTTCTCTACTGTTTAATATTATTCATTTTATTCTCAAATTATTATCAGAGTATTTAATATTAGTGACTGTTATGATGCAGCTGATGGAAACATTCGGATTTGGAAGGATTATACTTTGAAGGGTAAACAAAAACTTGTCACTGCATTCTCTTCAATTCATGGTCATAAACCTGTTGTGAGGAGTCTGAATGCAGTTGTTGATTGGCAACAGCAATGTGGTTATCTGGTATGTGGTTGTTCTTTGATTATTCTTGGAAATGTGGGATATCTCCCTCTACTCCAATGTCCTAAAATAGACATTCTAATTCTTTCCTCATTGTCATGTTAATGATTTTCTTATTGTGTTCCATGTTACATTTATACATTTACCAGTATGCATCGGGTGAGATATCATCTATTATGCTATGGGATGTTGATAAAGAGCAGCTTGTTAATTCTAAATCTTCATCATCAGATTGCAGTGTCTCAGCGTTGGTAAGCCTCATCGTTGCATGATGTGGTTTGTATTGGTAATTCTTATGATTGCTTTAGTTATTTCGGCATGACAACTAAGATGTTATACTTTTTAGTTGTTTTCCAAGACATTTGAGCCAAATATTTTGAGGTTTGACATGCCAATTACATGCCAAATATTTACTGACAATGTTTTGTAAAGCCTTCTTTTTTCTAATAATGATTAATGGCCTATTACTGTGAAAATGTCCCCTCCCCCCCCTTGGGCTTCAAGCTACCTACCTTTTTGTGTTGCAGTGGCCACCCCCAAAATCCGCTATAATGGGTAGTGGGAGTTTGACTATTCCAAGGTTTTGACATAGACATCAAATAATTTATAGTAAACATACCTGTATAAAATTATAAATGATATTCGTGATTAATATTGATATTTTAATGATTGAAAGCCATTGAAGAACAACACAGCAGAGAAAGATGAAACATGAAAGACCTGTTCCATATTGTGGAATGAGAGTATAATAGAGAACAGAATATAGAGCTTTGAAGGTCAGCAAGCTTGCCAGACTCTGACATGGTCTGGCTGGAAATATTGCTGGAAAAGGGTTGGTGTGATTAGTCCATACCCAGAGAGTGTTGCACGATAATGGGAAACCAAGAAAAAACTAGGGTTCTTCATTTAGCTCTGAAAGGGGGGCAATATTGCCATTTTGCCATTTTGCCACCAAAAATAAATCCCTAAACAATACTGTTAGAGGGGCAAAACTGGGTTTGCATATCCTGTCATTGTACAACCACTATTGCATGCGGAAGGCTGCAATGGTGTGATTGTAGTCATGAACTAAAACAGCTCCGAAAAATTGACTTCTATAGTGGTCCAGAGCCACTCTGCAGCACTGCGATTGCATGCTATTAACTATGCTCAAGAGTATAATTCTGCCTGTACCTATTTTCATGCTTAGCTCATGCCAATTTTGGATATTATAAGGTTGCCTTCTCATACCAACAATTCCTTTTAAAAAATGCCCTTTGAAGATTTATGGAAGATAGTATGGATTACAATTTTCTTTGAAGTACTATGAAACTTAGGAGTTCATTTTGGTACGCTTTCACTGTGTATCAAATATTTCACTTTCTTGTTTAAGCTCTTAGAAGGGGCTTAAGGATCTCTGAGCTGAAACTTAGATAACTAAGTATTGCTTGGTTGTGTGCTAGCATATCTTTGAACAATTTTGGTGGGATTTGCTTTCAGTATTATTTTATTCAATCTGTAACCAAGTAACATTGGTGTGTTATCATGTATCAGGCTGCATCACAAGTTCATGGGGGACAATTTGCAGCTGGTTTCGTAGATGGTTCTGTTCGACTTTATGATGTCAGAACACCTGATATGTAAGCACCTCAGATGAATTTCTTCTGTTGTGATGCAAATAAGAACATGGTTATTGTTTCACCTTTATTATGTGATTGAGTCGAGCAACATTGTTTTTTATTACCTATATGTTTTTGACATGGTTTCTGCATGCATCTAAATTTGAATTTAGACTTTCTTCCTCGACGAATGCTAGTATCTTAAGTTTTATGTCTCTTAACTTTCAATATCTCTGTAATCACTAATGACAATGATGCTTCTTAGGCTCGTCTGTGGATTAAGGCCTCATACACAAAGAGTAGAAAAGGTTGTGGGGATTGGCTTTCAGCCTGGATTAGACCAGGGAAAGGTAAAAAGAGCATCTTGCTGATTTCATATTTTTTTTTCCTTCTATGACTTGAAATTCTGAGGTCTATGAATTTGATTTGAAATGGATGATGCAATTATGTCTCATTCTTGGTTTCCTTCAGATTGTTAGCGCTTCTCAGGCTGGGGATATCCAATTTCTTGATATAAGAAATCATAGCAGTGCGTATCTTACTATTGAAGCTCATAGGGGTTCACTCACAGCTTTAGCGGTACATAGACATGCCCCAATTATTGCCAGTGGTTCAGCGAAACAACTCATTAAGGTCTTTAGTCTGGAGGGTGATCAACTAGGCACCATTCGATACTATCCTACCCTAATGGCCCAGAAAATTGGTTCTGTAAGCTGCCTCAATTTCCATCCATACCAAGTATTACTTGCTGCTGGTGCTGCAGATGCATGCGTTTGTATTTATGCTGATGACAACACTCAAGCAAGATGAATCCGCATTTTTTCCAATGATTTCATCGGTTGTCTCCAGCTCAGAAGAGTGCATCAAACATCTCTCAGGATTATCATGCATATTTCTTGTAGTTGAATAATCCTGTGATGATGCTTTAATCCCTCTCCGCTGTGAATACATCTGGAAATATTGGTAGGGGTACATTCTGCTGATAGTGTATGAAAGATATTCATTAGCCTCCATGCTTAGAGGGTTGCACTCGACAGGAAGAAAGTCATGCCTATTGATTTTGGAGGCTTCGGCAAATAATGTCAAAATTCGTAAATGTGTGTAAATATTATTTTCTCCATAATTATTTTTCGTTCATGTTTTGCGTGCCATTCCCGACCTTGATTTGTAAATTTTTTAGTCAGAATACATAAGCTAGTTTGCTGACAAATATGGGTGATTGGCCCCTGAAAATGGGCCATATCGCTCATGATTGTAGTTTCTGTTGAATCAGGGGACCCTTGTTTTTAACCAACATGTAACTAAATTCAAGTTTGTCCAAGTGTGCAATTTCTGTTTCAATCTAGGGAATTTCTTCCAACACCTAGCAAATATCCCATACATCTAGCAATAACAAGTGTAATATCAATATTGTCCATGCAGGTCTTGAATATGTGACTTTCATGTTATTAATACGACATTTCAATTCAATCAATTGAATTAATAGGTCAATTATGTTAAAAAATAATTAACATTACTATATATAATACTAAATTCTTTAATGTATATTTGATACATATATAAATTTACATAATAAATTTTGTAATTAATTTTGATCTAATAATTAATATTTTTTTTAAACTAAAACTAATGTACCTTTTTACATATAAAAATCATAAATTTACATATAAAAATTTAAGGATTTAATAGAAATTATTAAACGGGTAAATACACAAATTTTTATTAAACCTATGATTTTTATTTAAAATTATGATTTTTATTTAAAATTATAATTTTTATATGTAAAAGAATACATTAATTTTAGTTTAAAAAAATACATTAATTATTCGATCAAAATTAATTATTACAAAATTTATTATGTAAACTTATATATAATTAATATATATTAAAAATTTTAGTTACTCTTTAATTGTTTGATTAAAATATGATTTTCTTAAGTGTTCTTAAAATTAAAATGTGTTATTTTCTTGATGTAGATTCAGATAAATCTAAATATATGATAATATTATTTTTTACATTAATTATATATAAATGATATAAAAGAGTAATACATATAAAGATGGATATTATGAATTAGCCAATTTGTAAGCCTTTATGGATTCACGAATCTGTAAGATTTTTAAAGAAGGTGAATGGATGGTCCTACCAAACTTAAGCTTTTAATAAAGAAAAATATCGGTAATATATTGTTATTGCTGGGTGTATGAGATATTTTTTTGGTATAGGAAAAATTCCCCTCAATCTAAAGGTATAGTTTTGTTGGGCTTTTCTACGGTCTGCGTAGTCTCTTTTACCGTACAATAACGATAACAAGAGTTGAATTTAGCTTTTACTTTCTGCAGCCCTATTTTTTGCTTCCTGCATCTCCAAAAAGACTCCAAAAGACGAAAATACCCCTCCCGCAGGCACCCCTATTCCAGAATGACCTTTCTGGAAGAGTATCCTATTCTGGAATACGATTAGTCTGGAATTTTGATCTATACTTTTCCTAGCACGAGGGGTTGTCTTTTGCACGATGTTAAAGGCCTCCTGTGTATCTGGTATCCAAAATATTACCTTTGGGGTACGGATATGGTCTTTTCTTAATGGAGGTTTCAGTTCAGTACCTCGTGATATTTTCTCGAGATTGCCCAGGAATATGACTGAATGAGTTTGAAATTTACTCAACTTCTCTGCCCCTTTACTGTAAAAAGTCATCCGGGAAAATGAAAATACGATTTTTGAAGTCAGTAGGATTTTAAGTTGGATGGCTCGATCCAAAGAAGTGCGAATTAATTATTTCAGTTTCAGTTATAAAGGTGGTGTATGTTTTTTTTTATCCGTATGTTAGAAGATTTATAATAATTTATTTTGTTCAATACAGTTGAGCTAGAAAAGGTGGTGTATTTTTAACTTGAGTTTTATTTAAATATTGAATTTTAAAGTGTTTAACTTCAACATAATATGTAGCTGTATGCATTGTAATCAGTCTTGTTTTGGGCACTCCTTGTGCTCATCTCAAGCATTCTTTATATCAATAAATTGTTTAGCTTATAAAAAAAAAGTTTTTAGCATCATATACATTTCATGCCTGCGTAACAGGCAATAAAATTATTATTCAAGAATCACCTCTCGTCTCTAGAGAGAAAATCCTTTGAAGGATTGACACTGAATATTAATCCCGAAATATCTTCAGTCACGTAAGGGAGTCACAAGTTTCAAGTCATAATGTAGGGACCGTATTGCTGTAACCGAAAATAAAGGTGGAGAGAGAAGAGAGTAAAAGATAAAATTGAATAATGCTTCTTGTCCTTTTTCCATTCACTAGATAATTATTTTAAAGGAAAATGGAATACAGTTGCAACAGAGTTTACGGAAGGAAAGAAAAGCAAGAAATTAATCTAGAAGCTCCTAATTGACCAAGGTCTGCAGCCTACAAGGCTACACATAGTCTTCTAAATATTTAGGAGTTTGCAAAGTGCGTTTGGGCCTATTAGAGGGTCCAACACATACCTGCCGCTTCTCTTCATGATTACGATAGAAAGCATGTTCATGATACAAAAAACAAGAGTATGTAGATAAATAAAAGTTTCGACATGCGCAAATCAACAATTGTTACAAAATCCAGTATCAAATTTACATGCAATTCACCAATGCAATGAATCTAAACGTGTCCGTCTTGTTAAAAATTCCCATCAGACCTGCCAATGTGTATGGATTTGTTTATATTAACCACATGTCATGCGATTTGACTGACTATCTTACTAGGTTATGTATGATTTCAAAATAATTAATGACATCTGACACGTGTATGCCTTTTACTTGCCATTTATCGTGGTTAACGATCAATGAGCATCACAAAGAGAACAACTACCACAAACTAAACTTGCATCAAAGAATGTTCAAAGTCTCGTTTGAGGTAACACTCAAACTTATGAGTAATGACTTTATGATCTACCCATAAAATAGGGAGGAGTCACTTGTATCAAATCTAAAGAACTTACATAACCTGCAAATGAGAAGCTATCAATACTGCTGGTTCCATTTTATACAGTATATCAACACATCTTTTTACACATGAATAAAAGCCCTTCACTTACGCCCCCCAACCATACCAGGTCCCATTGACCCTGACAAGCTGGATGATGAGCCACTGCTGGTCATCTTTACCCTTCCATCTGTGTTTCCGAAAACGTTCAAATCTTCAAATAACCTGTACGATGGAACAAAAGGCTTTTGTCCAGTTGCATTTGCAGGAGTTCCACCAGTACCTCTGGAAGGGAATGAGTTATTGTGTTGCACAGGCCTCACCCCTGGTGCAGATGAATAAGATGCTGCAGTGTTGGCTTGAGGAGCTGAAATCATGTTTGTAGCAGGTGATTGGTTTTGATAGTTGGCATATCCAGGTGTTGCGGCCCATGGTGGGGGAGGATACCTTGCAGGGTATTGAAAATGTTGATTCTGAAATTGTGGCTGCGGTTGAGGTTGCTGAATGTGTCCGGGTTGGGGCTGAGGCTGTAAATGGGGTTGGGGTTGGGGCTGAGGCTGTAAGCGTGGACGAGGCTGATGCTGAGGCTGAGATTGCAGCGTTTGGTGCTGGGGCTGATACTGTAGTGGTTTCGGTTCATTATGAGGTTGCAAATGTTGTTGAGGAGGGCTATATTGAGGTTGCAATTGTTGTTGAGGAGGGCTATATTGAGGATTTTGAGGTTGTTGCAATACATGTGGGGATTGTGGTAGGGGTTGAGATTGCAATTGTTCGGACTGGGGCTGGGACCTTACCTGTTGGGTCGGTTGATGATGATGAGCTTGTTCAGATTCATAATGCATATGTAATTGTTGAGTTGAGGTTGGGGTTAGGGGTTGGGGTTGGGGTTGGGATTGGGATTGATATGTCTGTTGCTGAGGCTGGGTTTGAAGTTCCGACTTCGATTGAGGTTGAGCCCAAGGGACAACATAACTGTTGTACAAAAAATTTCCCGGATATGTTTGGGAAGCATAAGAAAACCCTTCTGTTCTGGATGGAGCAGGTGTCTGATGCATGCCTTGGCTACATGCTGAAGGTGCATAAGTTGTCTGTGGAGGTGGTGACATTGACAAAGTGATACTCAGTAAGTCAATAATGTCCTGATCCTTTGTGGTACTAACAGGTTCAGGTGGGTTGGAAAGAACTAAGGCATTGGATGGGACTGAGGTTGAGGGGTTTGGCACATGTGGAGCTGTGCTGCTACTGTTCATTGACCCTGAAGTTTCACTGGATCCAGTTGGAGCATCTTTTGAAGTCACTGATTGTGCCTTAGAATGCCTGCAATAGTCATAAAGAGTTCTTACTGAATAAAAAATTATTGACATAATAGAAAAATTTCATTACGCATGATACATGTTGATAGACAAATTTTACAAGAAATTCTATGATAAAAAAATTATGGGCTAATAATAAAGAGTTATGCTTGAAAATATAGGATAGAATGAAATAATATACGGGTGTAACCGTGTAAGTATAAAAATGAAAAAAAAATGTTTAATGCAATGATTTCATCGTTAAGAAACAAAGGGTAGACAATTCACTTGGCCATGCTTATCCATGCATGTTTATGCATACATAGATCTAAACAGACATTCTAAACTAGTTTATTTTTAGACAAGTTATCTTACTAATGTCATATGCGAAAAAATATTGAAAAGAAAAACATGTTTCAATAACCATGAGCACTGAAATATCAATTTTAGATATAGTATCAGTTCTAAGTGACCTCCGAGCTAACTGCGCAAATTCATCTTCTTCCTCTTCATCACTCTGGCTCTGGGTTTCAGAAAAGACTATGGCTGAGGGGCTAGCTTTAGGTGTTGAAGAAGACTCTCCAGGGCTGGAGCTCTTTAGAGTGGATTGATCGACACTAGAGTGAACTTCAGTTGACACAGTACTGGAACTTGCTCCTTGAATTGGAAACGGAGTACCAGAAGCAATTGCATCATACCTTGCAAGCAAACTTTGAATACTATCATTTAATTCGAGGCCTTGTCCAAGAAGCTCCTCATCCCTACGACAAAACGAAGACAATAAGATCATTCCACATATCAGTGGACACCCTTCACAAAGTAACACATTTACATTTGGGTGTGTGCCAGATGGAATAGCTGAGTGGAACTAACCCAGTAGTTGTTAGCATCTGCATCAATTTTTTCTGGTTTGTGCGACAGCGGTCAACAAGATCAATAATAACTTCGTCTTTTACAGCCTACAAAGCATAAAAACCAAACATTTGATTATTTTACTTAGTAGCATGGAGGATTCAAGAAAGCCAAGCAGTACAGTTTAACTTACTGCATGATCACCGGGATTCACAGCTTGTAACATGTCACTCAAAAGGTCCAAAACGTGTCGCATGGACTCCAAGCTTGACAAACTAAGTATTTCAAGATATGTTAGATATAATACAAATTTGGTAGCACACAGAAGTTCTGTGACACAAAGGACAGCAGAGGAAACAAGGGTGAGCAGGAAAAAGAAAATGCAGAGTATCACCTTAGACTTTCTATCTCTGTTGCCATGGTTTCATCAAGTGTTTTTGATGAATTGCTTGGCATCCCATATCCAGCTTGCATATTTCTTAAATTTGGATGGGTAGGAGGAGGAGTAAATATTGGAGCTGCATCTGGTGAACGCTTTGGGAAAACTACTCCAGATCGCTGCCATTTATATAATCCAACACAATATTAGTATGATACGGTCTCATGGTCATTGAATATTAACTCACATGTGAATATGGTTAACAGATATCAATGCAATCTTCTATCCTGTACTTAAAATGTAAATTTGCAACAAACTGGATGATGGTTGGTTTTTGTCGGGACTCGGGAATATTCTTCATACTGAGGTTTTGATAGAAAAAAGTATGTGTTAAAACTCATCCATTTGTCATTAATGAATTGCAACAATCAGATTTTTATGCAAAGCATTAATATGAATTATTTTGCGCTGTTGAACTTAGTTACAAAGTACTAATTTGGATAAATGCTATAGTTTTGTCCTATCCATTTACAGAATATCCACAAATGTCGAGTATATAATTTTGAAAATCCAGCATCCCACTTTGCACATGCAACTATCAATATAGAGATGGATAATCTTGTTGAGTAGCCAGCTGTATACTTACCTTTAACTCCTCATATGCCCAATAGTATTGAGGATGTTTACCACCTGGTCCCCCGAATGCCTCTTGCCATGAGTCCAGCAATATCAAAATTTTATCCCTCACTTGCATATCTGCCTAAATCATTCGTCACATGTATTTCACGTTAGATGAGACAAATTATAAAAGAAAAAAAAAGTAGTTTGCTGAAAATAGTAGTAATTTAACAGATATAGAACCCATCTATATTTTGATAGGTAAATTTTATGATTGTTTTAATAGGTAAAAGCCAGATGACTTGTACCAATCAAAAAAATCTCTGTATTTACCTATCAATATATAGATGGGTTCTATAACTGTTCAATTCAACATTACAACGTTTTATCAACATAGAAATACCACCAAAAGACATTTAACATACAGATGGTTTTGAGTCCGTGATCCAGTAACCTATCTATCCTAGGATCATAGACTAAGGGAAATCTCCACTGGTCACTAGAACACACAGGTCAGTAATGATGTACAGCAGCAGCCTCTGGACTTGATTTGGATTTAAATTTAATCAGGCAAAGTGAAGTTAAAACAATTACACCATGAGATGCCATAATAAAGTAGATTAAATCTTGATGTTTGCATTGAACTTTGATTCTAACCACTTCCCATAATAGTCCCTAGCATGCCAATTCAGTAGAGAAACAACATGATTTCCACACCATCAAAGGATTGCAAGTGCACATGACAGTCAATAGTATGAATCTTGAATTCTTGATTAACAACATCATCTAAATACTTTCTTTATTTCTTATGAGGAGGCTTGAATTTATAATTTTATTAATATAAACAACAATTTTCCATGAAAAATGCAACAACGATTTCTTTCAAGCATCTAATACACAAATTAAATCAGAAACACGTCCTAAATTTCCAACTAAAACCACCTTACCTTCTTCCTTACGATTTTGATCATCTCCTCCAGTATGTTCCTCTCAGCAATTTGAAACTGCACATAATCACCACAGTTCTTTACCATTGTCTCCAGAAGCTGGGGGTAGACAACCAGAAACCACAAATCAAGTTCCAAACAAATGAATTTGAAAGTTAAGCACTCCAGGAGGACACAGCCACAAACAACTTGAGCTGAATATAGAAAGGTAAGACCAAAAACCAGTGCCAACGAAGTACCGTGAGAGCGAGTAATTGAACTCTAGAGCTCCTATGTTGTAATCTCTTCTTCACAGCTTTTACCACATCTTTTGGCTGCCTGAGAAATTAAGCATGTGGTATTGATCAAAGATTCAGTAAAAAAGTGTCCAGAGAAACAAGAAAGAAGCAACTTGA
Organism: Glycine tomentella; assembly: GCA_007407185.1. Taxonomy (NCBI): domain Eukaryota; kingdom Viridiplantae; phylum Streptophyta; class Magnoliopsida; order Fabales; family Fabaceae; genus Glycine; species Glycine tomentella. The sequence continues at coordinate 448,665 of PYAF01004503.1, forward strand.
CACACTAGTTTGTACAATCATCCATGGACCCTGGTTTTTCTGAGAGGAAACTTAGGCTGTGAATTATTGTTCAATTTTAAGACCAACAGTTATGCATGAGAAAATTGAAAATTATCAGAATTTTTATAAAAAAAAATGGAAAGATATTAACATAATCAGCTAAAAAGAACAACCAGTTTCTACTATTTTCCAAATAATACAATCACCTTATCCGTTTCATCACAAAAAAAAAAAAAAAAAAACTAAAATCAACAACTTTAGCCCCCAAATTTCATCTGATAACAGAACCAACAACCATTAAATGAAACATCAACATTCAAAAGCACAAACATCATAACCATGTGGCGGTTAATCAAAGTCAACCCCTCAAAAAATTAAATAAAACAAAACAATGTATCGAAATTGATATGCTATCTAATATCTCTATGTTTCTCCTTTTCTTGCAGTTGAAGATTACCAATGATTAGAATTGATGGAATCACAAATTTCGATGTTCATGGTCCAATCAGGGCCCATAAGAAGGTCGCTGGTCGCCTTCTCCACTGCGACAGTAGCTGAAGAAGAAGAAGCAGCCATCATATTTTCCCCCTTCTCTCTCTCTCTTCTTCAAAGGAACACCAAAATAGATTTTCAATTCAACGACCCAAAACTCCGAAACGAAAAAGATGAAAACTTTCAACGAAATTTGATTGAAAAAGCACCCCAACAATTGTTCGGAAGGGTGCAAAATTACGAAACCCTAACGCAATTTGTGAATGGAACGAACAATCAAAAAAATAATAATCCCAAAAGTCGTCGCTGGTTTTCTCAAATAGAATATTTTTATTTATTTTTGTTTATTTATCTCTCTGAGCTAAAAAGATGAATCGGGGAATTTCCTCTTTTCCATTATTTTCTCGTTACAAAAAGATTTTCCCGGAAAGTGCGTAATTTTCCTCTTTTTCTCTCTCTGTTTCGTTTTTATTTTTAATTTTTTTGTGTTGAAAGGGGTGCGAGTTTTGTGCGGTGTGATACGACGCACTCGCTGTTCTAGGTATTTAAAACCCACGCGCTGCCACGTGCCACGTCATGATGAAAAGCAAATTTGATTTTGGATATCCTTTTCCGCTGAATATTGTTCATCATGGTGTCACCCATCCAAATTCTTTGACTTGTAATTAATGATTTCAAAATCTGAACCGGATATTGTATTCAATTATTCAGATTTTTCAAGCATGATTCGATGAATTAAATTGACCATTAAATTTTTGGATATTTTATAGCTATATTTAATAGTATTAAAATAAGAATATTCTTAATTAAAAATATTTTAAAATAATTCAGTACATGAATCAATTAAGGGTGAATTTACTTAAATTTTTAAAAATAATTTTAAAATAAAAGTTTTTATATAATTTATTTTTAAGAAGAAGATAGAATTTGATTTTTAAGATGAACAGAAAATTAATTTTTAAGTAAAAGTAATTTAAATAAACATATTAAAAAATAGAATTTTTTTATTTTATTAAAATAAGTTTTTATTTTAATAAATAAATTTAAACAAATGATACTAAATTAATTAACATGAATTTATTTTAATCAATTTATTAAAGACAAGTGTTGTGACACTCATTAAGGAGATAAAAATATAATTTTTTTTATTGAAATACAATATTTTTTAAGACTTTTTCTATAATTTGCACATAAAAAATGTATTCTTAATTCCGTCCTTGGTTACCGGACACTTCATTTTTAGGAGGGCAAACTTTGTTGTTCAGTGGTATAACAGTGTTTTTTTTTTTAAATTAAAAAAACAAGCATTTTAAAAAAAATAACAAGCATAGTGTTTAGATATGAAAATTTTATTTTATTTAAATATTTTTTAAAAAACTACAACTTGTCTTAATAATATAACTAATTTATGAAATAAGAATTTCAGTACGCTAGATTTTTCTGGTTAGATAGATATTCTATTTTCAAACATCAATATAAAATGTGTTATGCATTGAGCTTAATCGAGGGCCGACCCTGCACTATATTCAGAGATGCGACCACACTAGCCTCGCCGTTAAATGGAGTCCAATTTTTATTTTTTATTTTTAAATACAATCATATAATAATTTTTAATATTATTTAAAGTAAACTACATTCTCACTAATGTAATTTTTAAATTGGATCCTCTTTTTTTCACCTTACGAAAAATCTCTTAATTATTTAGTTCATATTACACTTAGACGACCTTTTAAATATCATTTAATAATTTAACAAAAATTATACACATATTGGTCACATGACTTTTAATAAAAATATATGTCTAAAATGCCCTTATCTTCTTCCTCAAAATTACATATTAGGTTTTACAAATCTTCATCTTCTTCAACAACTCATCTTCACTTATCACCACCACTTCTTTCTCCCTTTCCTCCTCTCCCACGACAACATTATTAAATCTCTTTCTTATAGTTGTTCTCATCCACCAACATAGCATTCGGGCACACCCATTATCGTTGGAGCAACCACCACCACCTCCACCGTAGCCGCCACCACCATAGTTACCGTCACTGTCATATCCACCTCCACCACCTCCTCGTCCTCCGTTGTAGCTTCGGTCACCATTATCACTGTGTCTGGTTTCCTGGATTTTGGTGCCATCAGGGTCAGTGACATCAACAGTCTTGATGCATCAGTCAAAGTTAGATTTAAAAGAGAGCTATCGGGTGCAATTTGAAAAAATACAAGAGATGTGAGTGTAATTTACTATAATAGATAATTTCATCTATTCAAATATTTCAATTGACGTCAGTTAACAATATTAACAGAATGAGGTAAAAGCAATGTATAAAAAAAAGAGATATCAATTACAATTTGAGAAAAAAATAGGGGTGTGAGTATAATATACTATATTATTTATGTTATTTTATAATTAAATTAAATTATTATTTTTATATTATGTATTTTTCTTCAAATTAAGATATGTCAGAGTGATTAAAAAATATTATTGTGTTGGTTGTTAGTTTCTTTTTTTTATGTATTATCTTCACAAGTTTAGACAAACGAATTTCTAGTTCACTTAAACATATTAACATGTAATTGATCTATAATAACAGATTTAAAATATTTATTTTTCAACAAAATAAGAAACAAAGACAAAAACTCAAATTATAAATATAAAAAACTATTTTTTTAAAAGGAATAAGATCAAGTATTAGTATATTAATAAAGAACAAAGATATATAATATTTAATATGAAATGTTATTTTGTTGATTATAGATTAATAGACAATAACAATCGAACTAAAATATTTTTTTAGAGATAAAATATAAAATTAAATTATAAATATATAATCATATTAAAGTTATAAAAATATGATGAATTTCTCGCAAATTTACCCAAATCTATAAAATACAACTGGGATGAAGATGGATTTAGAAAATATAAATTTACCTTTTTAAATCTGGATCTATGGATGAGAACATGGAGAGTCAAACTTACCAATGACTTATCCAGTTGTCATGCTTATATAGAGTTTTATGTTATATAATTATTTTAAGAATAAATTGAATGATAAATAATAATATAAGAGTAAATAGATAAAAAATATAATATATTATTTTGAAATTTATTAAAATTATATTATTTGTTTAATATAAGAAAATATGTAATTTTTAATAAAAATGTGTGTTTATATATATATATATATATTCTAAATACTTAAACATAACAGAGTACAATTTAATTTTTTGACATGAGCCTATAAAATCCCAGTAACAACCCTGTTATAACCAATTTACTATAAAGCATGTCAGCTTAAAACATGTCATTTAAGAAAATAGCTTATGATAGAAGTTAATATTAAAATACAAGACACCTACGATATAGTAGTGAATAATAAATAACTCCTAGGCATGGAATAAAATTATGATGCCATTACATTTAGGAGAATATAATTATCTCATAGGAGGACTTAGCAAGGAATCTAAATCAAATTTCCATACCTATTAAAAAAATTGGAATTTCTGATGGTCAAAATCCGTAATAACATCAAAAATTTATAAGTAATTTCAAATTTTTGATGAATTTCTAATAGACAAAAATCTGTTGATAAAAAGGTCATTACAAATTTAATCAACGGAATTTTGTTGTCCATCGGAAATTTTCAATAGATATATTCATCGATAAAGTCCGTGGAAAATTTTTAACGAATTATTCCTTCCATAATTTGTCATAGATATATCCGTCCGAAATACGCATTTGTTTTTGTAGTGACCTATGTAAGCTCACCACATTCCGGAATCCTCTATGGTTCTAACTAGTTTCCCTGTGGGATGTGTATTCATTTTATGGGAAGATTTTATAGGAGTTGTGACTCTTAGACTCATATTTGAGTAATGGCTCAGACCTCTCTTTAATAAAAAAAATTGCCATATGTCCACATTTATTATATTTTTTTTTTCTATTCAGATTATTATTGATTTGAATCTCAGAATATGTTTTCTAAGTGATCATCCATTTTTTTTTTATATATTATTACATCAAAGTAGTGGTTGATCACACAAAGTTTGGATCTCTGCTTATTTTGCATGTAGTTACCATTGGTAGTCCACCATTCTATCAAGAATCCACCTCAGAGTCATGAGTCGATTTCGGACGTATCAATAGTTCACTTTAGACTAACATTTTTAGACATTAGTTTAACATTTGAATTGATATTTGTTTTAAATTATAATTATAATAAACTTATTAGCGTGTAAAGTTTGTAAAAGAAAAATAATTTCCTATTAAAACATTTTTTTAATATCTTATGTCTTAAATCTTTTTAAAGATTACTTTTCTAGCGAAAAAGAAACAACTATTCCAATGATGGTAGCTTTTGGTACTACGAGAAAGTTGCACTTTTATTCTGTATTTTCTATAATTTGACTAAAAACATTTAAAATATGCAAATTTTTAGGTATTGAAAAAAATTGAAACAATTTCCCTTGCTTGGTTTTGTCAAAGTAACAATCAAGAAATATTTTTGTAAATGTAGTTCTTTGAAAAGACACTTCTTATTATTTATTTATTTTTGATACATTGCACACTTATTGTTTTGGTAGCAGAATTATATAAGCAACTAGTAAAGTGAAAATGACACGCTGAAAGCAATCCAAAAAGAGAGATTAGGGGAAGCTCATCGAGCTAATCGACTACCATTATACTGTATGGATAATAGTAATGATAACAATATTAATAAATTTAGTGTTTTTGAAATTTGTCTAAGCAATTAAAAAAATGGTATCTTGTTACTCTAAAGTATGAAAATATATAATAAAAAAAGAAGATATATAAACTTGAAGTTCATGTATTCTTATTTTTTTTTTTTTTGAAAGTGAGATATCTCCATAACAAAAATAATGAGATTAATTTTTTAAGCGTAAAAAGTATCAAAATGAGTTTGATGTCTTTTAACAAAATATTTCTTAAATGTACTGTCAGAAAATCGAACCAATATCTACATTCTTAAATAATCAACCATCAACTGTATTGAATCTACTAACTAATTGTGTCTGTCATTGTTAATGTGTCTGCCCTTGTTAATAGTCCATGTATTCTTGTTAAACCATGATTAGTGACCCACTCACGAATCACCACGATGTAACAAAAAGGGGGCACATCCTCTCTCTGAAATTTTCAAGTTATTACTATTCTTGAAAAACTAGATGTTTTAAAATTAAAAATAATTTTTATAAAACATTTTTTAAGAAAGATTAAAAATAACATTAAAAATAAATTCTATGATAAACTTTTAATACATATGAAGGCATCTTAATATAATTTTAAGTGATTTGTTTTAAAATTTTCACATAGAGTGATAACTACTGGTATGCTTTTCACATATATCATTAAAAAACAATTCATACGCTTTTTCATATAAGTTATATTGTATAAAACTAGCTAAAGTTAACTACAAATTAAAAAAATTGGCTGGTAAGTGATAGTTTAAAGTTGTTAAATTATTTTATTAAATAATAAAAGTATTTAGTAAAATTATTTGTTTAAGTAGTCAAAAATATAAAATGACAAAAATGAAGATATTTATGCGATATTTTTTATATAAACTTCAATTTTATTTTATGAATAAAAATATATTTTGAGGTGTTAAGTTTTTTTAATTAATTTAACTCTTATAATTTTTATTTATAGACAAATTCATTTTATTACTTTTTAGTTTCAATTATTAATTTTTTATAGTATGTATTCTACTATTAATCTTATATTATATTAAAATTTAAAATAAAGTGAAAAGGTACACTTAAAAACTTTTATATTATTGTCTTTTATGTTGTGTTATTTGTGTGAAGTTAGTTATTTTTATCATTTTAAATAAAATATAATTTAGTTATGTTTATATTTATAGAGGATTTTTAATTTTAAAAGTTTAATTAATTTATAAATAATTATGTAAAAATAATAAATAAGTTATTGATAAAATGTAATGATAAAAGTTTTTTGGTGGGAACAATTGGAAGCAACAAAAGAGAGTTGTTCCATTGTAGAGATTTGTTACATAAATTTGCTTGTATTGAGAAAAGTAAAAATGTGTGATGTGTACATGCCGGTCTCATTGGAAGCAACTTTTGTGAGATGCTGCAATTAGATGCTCTAACCTACTACTCTAGCTAGGATTTCCAAAACCTGATTAGGGTTTGGCACAGCTTCACTAGTGACACTTCAACTCATATACTTAGGCTTGCAAAAGGCATACGAGATCATCAAGTGAAGGAACATGGTTTGTCATCCCCCCATGTAAGGTTTGAGTGGCTATTGAGGTAATGGGTTAGTTCTCAGTAGTGATTTGTATTTTTCTAATTAAAGTATCAATGTTAGTGAAAGGATTAATGGAATTAGTGTTCTGTTGATTTTTGAATATCTCGTATTCCGATAGCCACAAAGTCCCACATCATGTAGGAGTCGAGGCCACATATCACTTATAAACATCTTCTCTTCTCAACCCGTCAACACATTTTTTTCAAGGATAAAACTGTGACGATTGACCAAGTACTTAAGCAGATAATATCCCAAAATAGGGGTCCTAACGATGCCTACAGACTTGAGTATTTGGCTCCCTAATGGACTCTTTGGATTGACTATGAGACTAATCTTCGATTTGAGAATTAGACACACTTAAAATTGGAGCTACACTTATTGGGTTTGATATCACTTTTTTAACCACAACTTACAATTACCATGTTGTTCATGTAATTATGGTTATTCTTGTCACATGTATGACAAGTGATTTTGAAAATGGGGTTCATATTGATCTTTTTTGTCAAATGTCCTCTTGACATTGTTCTCATCAATGCAGTCAAGATGTGGTCCAAAATGATGCCCTAAGATTAAGATGAATGTATAATCTTTACAACAACATAATAGTATCATCTTTTACAATATTGCAATTTAAGAATTTGTTTTAGACCAAACTTAGGAGATTTAAGCCATAGTAGGCCATCCTGGGTTAGGATATTAATTCAAATCAAATTTAAAACACTATTATAACTATTAATTTACAATATAGTTGTAAGTGTAAAGTAAGACACTGATACAGAACTTCTCAAAAAAGATCGACATTGATAAAAAAGAATTTTTTTTAATAAAATTCAAAATGATATTTATAATAGTTTTTCTATAGATTATATACTCAATAATATTCCCTATAAGCTATAATTAGCAAATTGGCTCCACGACTAATGACTTCTTTTTTTTAAGTCACCACTAATGACTGGAACAATTTTAACATCCAGCACTAAGAACCTAAAACCACCAACTTCGTGCGGATGACTTAGAAAAAAGAAAAAAATTTTAAAATAAAAATAAGAATAATATAAAAGGAATGAAAATAAATTAAACAATTTGTTTCAACTAATTTTATTTTGTTTATTTATAATCTTATATTTTATTTGGTATTATTTAAGAAAAAATCAATTTAAAAATTTCATAAATATAATAATATAATCTTAACATCGATCTGTACAAGACAAATTATTACACTAGTTACACAAAATAAGAAAATATCAAACGCCATAACTCGTTCTTGACTCTTTTGAAGGATTATGCCAGTGTGTTGTAAACCCTGAATGACTTCACAAATATAAATTCACAAATGCAAATAAAAAAATATAAACTCAAATAAGTATTATGACTTTATCATTAAAATACTTTGTTTAAAAAGAAGGTGATACTCACAAAGGCATAAAGTCACCAAGAGTGGAGTAATATATATGACCAGGGAAAAAAAGTGACATAAAAAAAAAAAAAACCTACAGTGGTACAGGGGGAGGCCACAGGTGGAGTATGTTTGATCTGCAAATACTCGTGAGTCTCAGTTTAAATGGAAACTATTTTTTTTTCTCAGTAATTTCGAATATATCGCCAAATTTGGACTTCGGTGAGAAATAGTTTCTGCCTTTTCGGTTGTTCTATAAGCAGCGACGCGCAACTCGTCATGCGTTATTCTTCATTTTCATAGTCATTCATTATTCACTAGTTATACATTATTATATGGCCAAAGGAGAAAGGCCAAAACACGTGGTAGTTTCATAATGGGTGGATAAAAAAAAAAGTCATAATCGTGATTGCAAAGGAAAAAAGTATGCACTCACTCGTTATAATGCATATGATAACTATATTATATTATAATACAAAATGAAATTTGCAGAATTTTACATTTTTTTATAATAATCATGTCGTACCTGCAAGGGGGTAAGAAATGTAACTTTTTCTCCTTCTGTCATTTACTCGAGGTGTCCTACTTCTTCAAATATACTATTCGGCAAGCTGAGGGATAAGTACATAAAAATAACATTCTAACATTCAAGGAAGCATGAACAGTTTTCTAATCTCAAAATTCTTTAACTATTTATACATATTTTAGTGGACCTCAAATTTATGGACCCTAATACTTTATTACCTTTTTAGATAATCTATTTCTAATTATCATCAAGATTCATTACGGCTAAGTAATCACTATTTGGGATGCTATTAAAGGTTGTGTAATCTCCTAAAAATACATAAGTATTTGGTCTAGTTGAATATTCTAGCAAAATATTCGAAAGGTAGCTATGATTTTCGCCTTGTGATATGCTTGGATATTCGACCTGGCCATATATTTGAGTTAAGTTTTCTTTAAAGAGTATTAGAGATATTCGAGTATTCGGCTTGATGGAAACCTAAGAGGGATTTTCTTTGAAGATTACTAGAGGTACTCAAGTATTGAGAGGTTTTTATCTTGGAAAGATTTACCCATGAGTTGTTTGTTGGTTAAATGATGAGAGTATATACTTTTTGATAATATGGTGAGATAGCCTTTTTGATAATCACAAAAACATGGGTATTCAGTCCAACCATACTTGATAGTTTCTTCACGGGGATTCTTAAAGGTGTAGGATGTTCGACTAGGACGAATTCTTAAGAGTTTATTTCTCATTTTGAGTGCTTCAATATTTTAAAAGTTTACCAAAATTATTTTTGGGTACTCGATCTAACAGAATACCTATTCAGTTATATGATGATATCCTTAAAAGAAAAAATAATAACTATGTTGATATTCTTTTTAAAGATCAATGATTAATAAGGGGTTTTCAAACTCAATCTCAGCGATTAATGTGGGTTTCATTATCATTGTCTTTCGGAAAATCCTTTGTTTTTATACATGTTACAGTGAGACAATTATATGAAAAATAAAATATAAAATATCAATTTTTTTGAAGCAATATAAAATATCAAATAGGATACCAATTATTTAGTATTCAAGTAACGGAGCTTTTTTTCTTCTAAAGTGACTACTTTTTCAATGAATTTCAACTACTCGGAAGTAAAGTCTTATATAAAATATAAAATAAAATTCAATAAATATCGAAAAGGTTTAAGTTGAACACCCTAATTTGAAGCTATAATTGGAACTTTACTTTTTAGTTTTATAAGATCAGTCATATGGTGTGCGTAATTAAGAAAATATTCGCTACCCATATTTTTAAAAGTTATTCACTACAAAAAAAATAAAAAATAAAAACTAAATTTAGTGATGAAAATTTCTTCTCCGTTTTTTCATTAATATCAGGGACATAAAAATTTTAATGATGATTTTTAAAAAAAATTACATATAAATTATTATCTTGTCACTAATTAATTTCAACTTTTTAGTAAAATATAATGTTGATTATCAGTAATTATTTTTCTTTCTTGTAGGACAGTACGTAGAATGAACGAAATTTGTACTTTTGTTTGCTGAAAAGAAAATTCCTAGGATGAAACCAAGGTTGCGTTGTGTTGCATGTGTTGCCACTCCATGAATTGAGAGTGTCAAGTAAACCCTAGTCCTAGTCAAGTAGCACCCGCATATAGACCAAAACAATAAAAAGTAGCACACGCAGATCGACAATGACCACAAAGCACCAATTCATGCACGCGGTCTTGGTAGACACCAGATTCCAATATCAAAAAGCACGATTGCTGACTGTGTCTAAATATATATATATATATATATATATATATATATATATATATATATATATATATATCTTGAAGCAATAAAAGGTATATATGCAATCCAAACAACTGCCAGGTTAACCAAGTGAACAATCATTACCGTGAGATAACAAAGTATAGTGATAAGAAAATAACGACGAAAAAAAGAAAGGAAGATTGACAAAGGAAGAGGGACTTTGGAGAAAATTTGCAAATTTCAAACACCACCTTCCAATCTTCCATTAATTCACATTTCTCAAGAAGTTATATTTTTAACTAAATAAATACTCGCGCATTGTGCGGATATAGTTGAAACTTTTTTCTTTTATAATACCATTATTAACTTAATTTATAACATATAAGTTAATTAAAGTAGTAGTAAGTATTTTGGGGATGATTGAGATGTCATTAAGTGTTGGTCCTTATGTATCATCCTGGTTGGGATAGAACTGTTGGTTTCATTTTAAACAGCTGTATTAAATGTCAGTATTTTTGGTACCTATCTACATTAAATAGCAAATAGTAAACTTGATCAACATCATTTACAACTTTGGATTTTGCAAGAAATTTAATATTATGTGTTTGAACGGTGTTTCTATGATTCCATCATTTCTCATTATCCCCCTCTATATGTGTTCACATCGGAGAACACCAAGAGAGAGAGAAGTCAGAGAACAAAAAGTTTTAGCTCAAGCCTCTGTTAGCGTCTCTCCTTCTAGCTCTATCTAATTGTGAACTTGAGATGAGCCATGCAGTTTGTCTCTATTCATACATGATGTTCTCCGACAATTGTGTTCATTTGTCTTGGTTCCATTGGTCCTTCTGTTGTGTCCAGCCAAAGTCATGGTGCATTTAATGCACATGCACACTTGTAGAAAATTTTTTCTAGCCTCCTTTAGCCTTGTAGTTTGCGGTGCATGCTATTGTTGAAAGGCTTTGAATTTTTTTTTTACGGTGCAGTTTTTGTGGACAAGTTGTGTAATTGTCCAAACTACTTTTTACCTTCTATAAATAGAGGGCTTTGCAGATGAAGGAAGGCATCGAGCAGAAGAGCAGAAGAAAAACAAAGCTTCTGGGTAGTTGTGAGAGCATAGTGAGAGGAAAAATAGAGTGATGAATCCTGAGAGTGTGAAAAAAATACGCCAGGGTGGATATCAACTCTATAGCTCCTTGTTATTGTAAAAATACAATATTTGAATAGGAGTGATCCTCACGGGAAACACTATATTATATCTCTTGTGTGCAAAAGAGAGTGGAAATAATATTGTAATATTCTTTAGTATAGTGGAATATTTTTTGGAGATTGTCCCATGTTTTTTCCCTCGGTTTTGGAAGGTTTTCCACGTTAAAGTGTTCAATTTTTATAGTTACCAATTTTCAATTTATTGCTTCTCCTGTGCCGCAATATCCAATTTTAATTTACACTCACGTTTTGCTTTTGAGCCAAACAAGTGGTATCAGAGCTCTAGTTGGGACTCAATAGTGTAAATTAAAATGGAGGACAACACTGGTACTATAATCAAGCTCACTTCTAGGAACTACACCATTTGGAAGCCAAAAATGGAGGATATACTTTTCTACAAGGATATGTATGATCATGGGGAAAAGAGAGATGCAAAGCCTAACAACGTGATGGCTGAAGACTAGAAAAAGTCATATCGAAAGGCCATCAATTTAATTAGACAATGGGCGGATCTTAGTGTATTTCACCATGTGGCCACAGAGACTAATGCCCAAACTTTGGGGAAAAATATTGAAAAGATGAATCAAAGAAAGACTGCACAAAACAAAATTTCTTTATTAGAAAGTTGGTGAATTTGAAGTACAAGGAGGGAATATCAGTTGCAAAACACTTAAGTAACTTCCAAGACTTGGTAAACCAATTGATTACCATGAAGTTGGTGCTAGAAGATGAATTACAAGCACCGTTGCTTTTGAGTTCTTTGTTGGAAAGCTAGGAAACTTTGGTGATGTCATTAAGTAACTCTATTCCAGATGGACAACTTACTTTATTTTAGGTGAAAGATAGTATGTTCAATGAAGAGACCAGAAGAAAAGATTGTATGATCAAGTAGCTCCTAAGCCCTTGTCATTGAGAACAGACGGAGGAGTAAGAGTAGAGAATGATCAAGTAAAGCCAAGGATAGATCACAATCTTAGCCTTGAAGAAAGTTTAAGTGTTATCACTATGGTGAAGAAGGACACCTTAAAAGAAATTGTAAAGCTTGGAAGAGAGAAATAGAGAGAAAAAAAAGTAGAGAGAGAAAATGATATATATGATATATGATGTGATGGAAAAAATAGAGAAATAAAAAAAATGGGGTGAATTGTGGAAGTGAGTTGTAAGAGAGAGTGAAATGAGTATCATTACTTTTTCATCTGATGAGTATCATTACTCTTATCATATATAGAGACTTTGGCAACTAAACTACCATAATTCTTAGCATAACTTTATAGACAATAAGAATTATGTGTTTTGACTAGGTCAAAATATTTTTCTGGTTTTGATGAAATTTTGTTGCGATTAGTCTTTGTATTTCCCCATTTGGATTTTTGTTGTTGGCTAATGTTCTTTTGGAGTTTTCTACAGTATATGGAACTATGAGGAGGCAACATTGCTTAATAGTTTTGATAATCATGATTTTCCTGACAAAGGAATTCTGAGCTCCGCCTTGTAAATGAGCTTGATGACAGCTTGCTTCTTGCAACTTCATGGGTTTAATTTATTATTTTTTTCTTAGGAGAATGAAAGGACAAGAGTCAGCAATTATTGTTTTTGATGAATGGCTATGAATGAGTATAATGAGTTTTGATTGTGGTTTATGACTATAAATGACTATAATGGGTTTTGATTGTAGTTTATAACTATTAATAGAATTTAATCATTTCAATTCTTGAAGGGAAAATTATAGCCTTTAAATAGATCATTGTATTGTTTGACAAAAAAAAAAGAGAAAAAAGTTGAATAAAGCTTTTTCTAGAAATTTGTTTTTCCACACGCCCTCACGCATAAGTTTTTCAATTCTACAAATTGGTATCAAGAGCCGATGGTGAGTATGACCAACAATGTGCCGCTGCCCCGACTAATGAAGGCGAACTACGAAATTGGAGCATCCAAATGAAAGCTCTTCTCGGGTCTCAAGATGGTTGGGAAGTGGTCCAAGAAGGTTTCGAAGATCCGACAACTACCAAGGGATATACGGCGGCTCAAAGAGACGCGATTGAAAGATAAGGTGACTTTGTACATGTTGTTCCGAGCTGTTGACGAGTCAGGCTTTTAGAAGATTGCGAGTGCAACAATTTCAAAAGAAGCGTGGGACATTTTGACGAATGTGTACAAAGGAGTTGACTGGGTTAAACAAGTCCACCTTCCAACTCTTCGTAGTGAGTTGGAAGGCATGAAGATGAAGGAGTCAAAAGGGGTCTTTGACTACATCACGCTGTTCAAATCATGGTGAACCAACTCAACCGAAAGGGAGAAGCGTGAATCGATGCGCTAGTTGTGGAGAAGATTTTGAGGTCGTTAATCGACAGTTTCGAGAATGTCGTATGTGCTATAGAAGAGTCAAAGGACCTAACAGCGCTCACGGTCGATGAGCTCGCCGGTTCTCTCGAGGCACACGAACAATGTAAGAAGAAGAAGGAGGAGGAGACACTTGAGCAAGCACTTCAAACCAAGGCATCAATCAAAGATGAAAAGGTACTCTATTCTCAAAACTTTCTAGGAGATGGTCGTAGTGGTAGAGGCCGAGGTCAAGAAGGGTATTATGAGGAGAGGGAGCAATCAAACCAACAAAATTGGCGTGGAAGAGGACGCAGTCATGGGAGATGTGGTCGGTCGAATTATTCCAACATTGAGTGCTACAAGTGTGGCAAATATGGTCACTATGTGAAGGATTGCAACTCCGATAAGTGTTACAATTGTGGCAAGGTGGGACATTTTGCGAAAGAATGTCGAGTTGAGAAAAAAGTGGAAGAGACAACCAACCTAATCAAGGAAGATAAGGAGGCGAAATGAGGTTTTCTTTTGATGGCACACAATGAAGTCAACACCAACAACGACATAGTGTGGTACCTTGACATGGGTGCAAGCAACCATATTGTATGTCTTTTGGCAGATTTTGAGAATAAAAGTTTTGAAGAGGTGGTGCAAGATAAGAAGTGGCAAACTGACATGGATGAGGAGATTAAAACAATTGACCGCAACAAAACATGGGAATTAGTGGAGTTGCCGAAAGGAAGCCAACCCATTGGTTTGAAGTGGGTGTTCAAGAGAAAGATGAATGTTCAAGGCGAGATACAACGGTACAAGGCGCGGCTTGTTGCAAAGGGATACAAGCAAAAGGAGGGAATTGACTATAACGAGGTGTTTTCTCCCGTTGCAAGAATGGAGACAATCTAATTGCTCATTTCACAAGCGACTCAATTCAAATGGCTGATATTTCAAATGGATGTCAAGTCGGCATTCTTGAATGGTGTGCTCGAAGAAGTCTACATCGAACAACCACCTAGGTACATTGAAAGTGGAGAAGAGAAGAAGGTGCTGAAATTAAAGAAGGTGCTTTACGGGTTGAAGCAAGCACCGCAGGCATGGAATACTCGTATCGATACATACTTCAAGGAGAATGGGTTCGAAGAATGTCCCTATGAACATGCCCTTTACGTGAAGAAAAGTGGAGGTAATATGTTATTTGTTGCTCATTATGTTGATGACCTCATTTTTATGGGGAACAATGGTGAGATGATACAAGAGTTTAAGAGCACAATGGCATGGGAATTTGAGATGAAAAATTTAGGTTTGATGAAGTTTTTCCTTGGTCTAGAGGTAAGACAAGAAGAGATTGGTATTTTTGTGTCACAGGAGGCATATGCAAAGGAGATTTTGAAGAAGTACAAGCTGACAGGTTGCAACCCGGTTTCAACACCAATGGAATCGGGTGCAAAACTCTAAAAATTCGATGGAAGAGAACGTGTTGATGCAAGCAAATACCACAGTTTGGTGGAAAGCCTTCGCTATCTCACATGCACAAGGTCAGACCTTTCATTAAGTGTTGGCATTGTAAGTCGATTCATGGAGGAGTCGGTTTATTTACATTGGAAGGTGTTGAAGCGAATCCTACAGTATATCCAAGGAACGGTGTCACTTGGGTTATTCTATTCGAATGCGGAAGATTACAAGTTGATTGGGTACTCCGATAGCGATTGGTGTGGAGACTTAGACGATCAGAAAAGTACATTGGGATATGTGTTCTTTATGGGTAACACGACATTTACTTGGCTTTCAAAGAAGCAACCGATCGTGACACTCTCGACATGTGAAGCTGAATATGTGGCAGCGTCTTGGTGTGTATGTCATGCAATATAGCTCAAAAATCTGTTGGGCAAGTTGGAGCAACATCAACTCGGTGCGACTGTGATACGAGTTGACAATAAATCAGCAATTGAGTTGGCAAAGAACCCAATGAATCATGAGAGAAGCAAACACATTGACATTCACTTTCACTTCATCCAAGATCAGTGAAGGAAGGAAGTGTGGAATTAGTGCACGTGGCAAGTCGGGATCAAGTCGCAGATATCTTTACGAAACCGCTACCAACGGTACTTCTCAACAACTACAAGAAATTGATCGACATGAAGGATGACATAAGCATTTAAGTTTACGGGGGAGTTTTGTTTAATAAACTTAAATGTTATTTTTTAATGGATTTAATTCAATAGTTTTTTCTTAGGAGAATGAAAGGTCAAGAGTCAGCAATTATTGTTTTTGATGAATGACTATGAATGTGTATAATGGGTTTTGATTGTAGTTTATGACTATGAATGACTATAATGAGTTTTGATTGTAGTTTATGACTATTTTAATAGAATTTAATCATTTCAATTCTTGAAGGGCAAATTATAGCCTATAAATAGATAATTGTATTGTTTGACAAAAAAAAAAAGAAGAGAAAGAAGTTGAATAAAACTTGTTCTAGAAGTTATTTTTCCACAAGCCCTCGTGACATAATTTTTTCAATTCTACATCTTTCTCTTGTTGGAAATGGAATGACAAAGATAGAAGAAGAGCTTACACTGAATTAAAATTTCACTCAAGAACAAAATATTACTACAACAAAATACAAGTGTTACAACACTAAGTCAAACTTTGTATTTCTCTCAAATCTCTCTTTCTTTTCTCATATAAGTGTTTCAACACTCTCTTTCTCACTTTTCTACACACTTTTCTCTTCACTTCCTTACTTTCACTACATGCATACAAATGCTTAACATTCAATCCATATATATAGGTAAACATAGAAGAATTCAAGCTAAACTTGTCAACCTATAATAACCACAAGTTGCAACTTTTGACTATCTTTATGACTTTGAAGATTTCAAGTTAAATTTGACAAACTCTAATAGCCATACAATACATATGTAGATAAGAATGACAACTCAAAATGACTTGGATGGATAAGAACAAAAATCTTCTAAATTCTTCAAGTTTCTTCAACAAGCTTCTACAAGTATCCACACAATTCTACAAGCTTCCATAAAATTCCATAAGTTTCTAAACAATTCTTCAAGGTTCCATAACTTTCTTTGGTGGTGGAGGAAATTTTTGAATTTGAATTCTTTGATGGAAGTCAAAGCAAAATCAATTTTGAATTCTAACATCTCTACTCTTTAAAGCTATGCCTTTTGTTCTCAAATTATTGTCAGAGTATTCAATATTAGGGAATCTTATGATGCAGCTTATGAAAACATTCGAATTTGGAAAGCTTATACTCTGAAGGGTGAACAAAAACTTGTCACAGCATTTCCTTCAATTCAAGGTCGTGAAACTGGTCCGACGAGTCTGAATGTTGTTGTTGATTGGCAAGTGCAACGTGGTTATCTGGTATATGGTTCTTCTTTTATTATTCTTGACCTAAAATATAAACTCTAATTTATCCATTATATTGTGATAATGATTTTTTTTCCGGTTTTGTTCCATGTGACATTTATGCATTCCAGTATGCATCGGGTGAGATATCATCTATTTTGCTATGGGATCTTGATAAAGAGAAACTTGTTAATTCTATACCTTCATCATCAAATTTTAGTGTCTCAGCGTCGGTAAGTCTTAGATACGTGTGATGTGGTTTGTGGTGGTAATTTTTATGATTGATTTAATTATTTTGGCATGATAACTAAGCAGATTTTGTACTTAAATAGACATGTGCTAAGTTGTATTCTAAGACATTTGGGCTAATAAAGCTCCAAACAACACTATTATAATGGGTAAAAGTAGGTTTCCATATCCTATCAGGCTATCTCTATAGAACCGCTATCATATTCTAATAGTTTTGTGGCCTTGAACCAAAGGGTCGGCTCAATGTTTAGGGAGGTCTTAAACAAATTTTAAGATAAATTTTATTACTTTAAACAAGAGTTATATGTTAAGTCTTTTTTGTTAATATATGTGGTTTTTTATATCAACTTATGAGACTGATGTGTTGCAAACACATCATAGTTTTAGCGTAGTTTTAGGTTATTAATTAATTAAATATGTAGGAAAATATAATAGAATTAGTTAAGTTTAGTATTTTAATTGTCTTAAGCTAAATTCAATACCAATTGTGCAGATGCAGGCCAAAAAGAGGAAACTTAAGCAAAGAAAAGAAGAAAAGAAAAATTCAAATCCCGCGCGGATCGCGCGGTAACCCACGCGAGTGGCGCCAAGAGCAGGATAGAAGACTTCAGACTCGAAAGATCCATGCGGTTGGCGTGGATATCACGCGGTCAGCGTGAAATAGCCGTAACAATGGCGCCATTAGCGTCGGAGCCGCGCCACTAGCGTTAGGAACACAAAGCCAAGCCAATTTGACTCGACTAACTCGCGCCCTTAGCGCCATGACTCACGCGAGTAGCGCCACTCTTTCGAACAAGCCACGCTGTTGGCGTGGATACCGCGCGGATCGCGTGAACTCGATCTTGTTTCCTTATTTAAATTATATTTTTTTCGAGATTTGATACTGTATTAGGATTAGTTGCTGTGATTAAACACTTCTATATATATGAGACCTCTGAACAAAGCTAGGGACAGTTGATAGAGATTGAGAAACATAGTTTTAGCTATTACAAACCCTAGGAATCAAGATTCAAAGCCAGAATTCTGCACAATCATGTCTTATTCATCTGCTTTGGTGTTCTTGAGGCCTATGGCAGGCTAATCCTTGTATTATAGGAAGGTCATGAACTGATGAGTTATCCTCTGTAATTTGACTGGTATTGAATGCATATGTTTTGATTGTTTTAATTCTTTTCTAATTTGTATTTCATCTTGTTTAGAATTGATCACTCTAGATAAGTATTGAGGGTTAGGATTCGCAATGGGAACGTTGGGGTTCTAATTTCTGACCTGTTAAGAATAACATTTATTCATCACCTAGGAATTGGGATGCGTGAGTGCGGAGTTTATAATATGTTCTTTAATTGCTTGAACTGATAAATTTCACTAAGGAATTAGGTTTTCAATTCAGTTTAAAGGGTTGATTCACTAAGGAATTAGGGATTAACTAATATAGAAAAGACTTATTCTCCGAGCAATCATAACACGAACCCATATGATTTATTCTCTTAATGCTTAGTTTGACAGAATCGCTAAGGATTTAGGGTTCTCGATCGAATTAAAGGGAGAAATCGCTAGTTATCTAGGATTAACAACTATGGGAGAGATTTATCATATGTGAGCTTTAAAGTAACAGTCCAGTCAAGTGAAAGAGGTAAGACTCAGAAGGAATTGTGCCTAACCACAATTGTCACTCACTTGGTAATCTTTTCAATTGCTTACTGTTTTCTTTTAATTTTCTGTTTTAATACCACCAATCAAACATTTTCTATCAACTTTACTGTGTTTGATTTCAATCACAATTGTTAGTATTAATGTGGAATCACCCCAATCCCTGTGGAGAACGATACTCTACTTACCTAACTTTATTACTTGTAAACGATCGATGCACTTGTCGTATAATCGTCCATCAGAGACATTTTTTGTTTTATAAAAATTAACAAATAATTTTTTCATTGATGAACCTAAAATTTGAGCTTTAATTGTTTTATCTTTGAGTCATACGGGAAAAAATGATTTCTATGGTGGTCAAGAGCCACTCTACTTTGCAATGATGCTATAGAATTCAATTAACTACTATGCTCTAGAGTTTAATTCTTTGATTGTCCCTGTTTTTACGCTTAGGGCATGCCATTTTTGGGAATTATAAGTTAGGTTACCTTCTCGTACAGACAATTCCTCTTCAAACATTCTTCCTTTGAAGAACTATGGAAGAAAATATGGTTCCGATTTTCTTTGAAGAACTATGAAACTTAGGAGATCACTTGGATACCCTTTCATATAGCTATTATATATTTCATTTTCTAGTAGTTGGTTATGTGCAATCATATATTTGAACAGTTTTGATGGCATTTGCTTTCGATATTATTATTTTTTTAATCTCTAACCAAATCAAAACAGTGTTCTTTATAAACAAAATTAATCCATTGATTTATAAACAAATATTATCATGTATTTCAGGCAGCATCTCAAGTTCACGGGAGACAATTTGCAGCTGGTTTCGTTGATGGTTCTGTCAGACTTTATGATGTGAGAACACCTGAAATGTAAGCACCTCATGAATTTCTTCCATCATGATGCAAATACGAACATGGTTATTAGTTCTCTTTAATTGACACAACTGAAAAACATAATATTATTTTATTTCTATATGATATTCTTTTGAAATGGTTAACTGCATGCATCTAATTATGAATTTAGACTATAACTACTACCTTGATGAATACTACTAGACACTAGACAGTAGTAGTCTTTCAATTCTCAAATTTTATGAGGCTCTTTACATTCAATGTCTCAGCAATCACTAATGACAATGATGCTTCTTAGGCTCGTCTCTGAATTAAGCCATCATTCACAAAGAGTAAAAGAAGTTGTGGGGATTGGCTTTCAACCAGGATTTGACCAAGGAAAGGTAAGAGCATTTCCAATGGGGTTTCTTACGTAAAAAAACATCTTGCTGATTTCATATTTTTTTTATTCAATGACTTGTAATTCCTAGATCTTGGTAGAAATCCAGTGACTATGATATATGAATTTGATTTAAAATGGATGACGAAATTATGTCTCATTGTTGGTTTCCTTCAGATTGTTAGCGCTTCTCAGGCTGGGGATATCCAATTTCTTGATATAAGAAATCATAGCAGTGCCTATCTTACTATTGAAGCTCATAGGGGTTCACTCACAGCTTTAGCGGTACATAGACATATATGCCCCAATTATTGCCAGTGGTTCCGCGAAACAACTGATTAAAGTCTTTAGTCTGGAGGGTGATCAACTAGGCACCATTTGATACTATCCTACCCTAATGGCCCAGAAAATTGATTCTGTAAGCTGCCTCAATTTCCATCCATACCAAGCATTGCTTGCTGCTGGTGCTGCAGATGCATCAGTTGGTATCTACGCTTGAAAGCAGTTTCTGCTAATAATTATGTCATCTTTGTAAATGTGTGTAAACATCAGTTTTGTTAAAATCAGTTTCCACAGAATTGTTTTTCATTTCTGTTTTGCGTGCTATTCTCACCTTTCTGGATTTGTAAATGTTTTAGTCAGAATACATATAAGCTAGTTTGTTGACAAATGTGGGTGATTGACTCCTGAAAAATGGGGTTTGTATGTAACTTATGATTGTAATTTCTGTTGGATTGGGGGACTCTTGTTTTTAATCAACATGTAATAATTGAAATTCAAATTTGTCTTAATTTAGGGAGATCTAGCTTAGTTGATTCAATATTTGTGTGAGTTAGGATTGGTCTTAGGTCTTGTTTGGAGGTATGATGACACAGGATCCATAACTAAATGAGACCCAATTTTTTTAAAATTTAGTAGTATAATAATTTTTTTTAATATTTTTTATGTTATTTTTATAATTAAATTAAAATCATTAATTTATTTTATGTATTTTTATTCAAATTAACATATGAAATGTAAATATATTATGCAAGGAGCATATCAACATGTAATTAACTATGATAATAGACTTAAAATATTTTTTTTAATAAAATAAGAAACACAAACAAAAACTTAAATTATAAATAAATAAAACTAATTTATTTTGAAAAGAAATAAAACTAAATATTAGTATATTAATAAAAAAATATTTAATATTTAATATGAAGTGATATTTTGTTGATGATAGAATGATAGACGGTAGTCATTCTGAATAATATATACAAGATTGGTTATGTGGAATTCAAACATGTATTACATCATTTACAAGCATTTGTGGCAGATAAAAAAATGATTGATAATCTAGGAATTAGATGACCACAAGGACTGGGTAATTGGAGCATCATTCAAATGCAATTACAACAAGTTTATATTTCAAAGACACAAGACAAATAGCAAAGAAAACCGTGCTTGTAGCAGCGACAACATGCATAAATCACTAAGAGACTAGTCCCCGCGCCAACATGACCATAAGAAAATGATGAACACATTTAGGAAGGGAGCTCCTATTGATATCTGTCATAAAGTGCATAGACTGTACCTCATTTGAAGGCTGATGATTCTGGTGCCATTTTCAATTGTTACATGTGTCCAGCTTTTAGTATGTTGAGGCCTAACAGGAAGATTGAAGAGACACGTATTTTTGGAAAATGGACGAGACTGAGTCATTTCAAGTGTATATGGGGCAGGAATTGGGACAGTAAATGAGATGGCTACTCGTAACAAGATTGGCTTTGAGCTCATAGTACTAGACCTCGGCACCAACTCCAATAATTTCTCAACATATATAGAGTTTTGAAACTGGGTCAAGATAGTCTTTCATATATAGAGAAAGATGCAGAACTGAGTGTCTTTGTTGATTTTCTTATTGATAACTTGGAAGAAGAAGAGGACATGAGTTCAAAAAGCAGCTCTCCTGTTGGTTCACACCAGAAAGATGCAACCTGTTTCTGTCTAGACACTGATAAAATACTCAGTCTCCTTTTAGCATCAAAAAATGCATCAGGCTGTGATTTGGAAAATAAAACACAGAGATCTCCTTCCTGTTCCCTCTGGTAAGTTTTTTAATCTAATCTTTATTTTGGGAGGCTGTCGAGAAAAGTACTTAAACCCATATTCTAAATGGTGTCTAATGCATTAATTCATCTCTAAAGAAGTAGGATATCTTGAATGCCCCCTAATATATAATAATAGAGTTTAATTTTGTCAATGTAATTGTGGATTTTCTATGGGTTACACTATTTGATGAAAAGTTATATTTTAAAGGAAAAATATTTTGTTAGTAGCGGTAAATAAACAAGCACATATACAAAAGCATATATACGACAGAGCATGTGAATTACCTGACGTAAGGTGTTGTTCCAACTTTACTAAAAATCTCAAGTTTGAATCTTAAATATCTAGTTGCATTAAATATTTAGATGCACAACTTTGCTACACAAAAAAACCTATCTACTAGATTTGCTAATTACTAATCTTAGTTAAAATATCTTATCCACAAAACTCGAATAAAAAATATTATTTTAAGAATCCAAGTTAGCTCAATTCTACTCAAACCAATGATATATATTGATTAATAACACTCTATTTTACTTTTTATGAACATTGTTTGAAATTTATTTCATCTCACAAATTCTTGTGTGAAATTAATTAATAATTGAAGTCCTTGTAAGATTTGTAAATCTTAGTTAATAAATTATTGTTGTTGTAGAATTTTTCTTATAAGCAAAAGAAGAAGTACTGTTGAAGAATTAATCAACCTTAGAAGATACTCTAGTGACTATTTATGAGATTTTTTTTATTCATAAGAGTGGAAGATAAATATCACATACTTTATAACAATTTACACATTTCACCTAATTAATTACTCAATTGAGTTAGATCTTTTTATAATAACTTAGGAGCTCCTTATTTTTTAATAAAAAAAAATACATAATTTAATTAGTAGACTACAAGGATTCGTATGAAAAATATTATACCTTCTCAACTAGTTTCATACACTGAAGTTGAAATATACATAGGTTTGAAAATGAAAGTCAAACCCTATATTTTTCAGTATATAATGGCACTAAGGATAGAATTTATAAGTCCTCATATATCTACCTCAACCCTCAAACTAAACCCTATATATTCTAACTGTACATAATCAAGCCAAAGATTTAATTTAATTTTGGTCCATAATCTGCTTAAAATTATTTTGGAACTCCTAATCCGGAAGATCATCACCCATTACCCATGTCGTCACATCTTTGGCCAAATTCTTAAACTCTTGATCATAATATCTCATCTCGTTAATAATCATAAATAGTGCCACAATGAATGCGTAGTCCACGTTAGGATCGACCCAGACATTACCAGAGAAAGAGAGAGAAATAGAAACACTGTAGTCCTTATATTAATTACACTGTATTATAAACGTAGTTAAATATAGTAAGAACACATTAATACAGTACTATATATACCGTGGCAACAATTGTAGGAGATTCACCAGCATAAACAGTGCACGAGATTTTACCTTTACAAACGTTGACTCTTTTTTTGGGGGGAATAGAAGACAATATAAGGGTTTTCGATTTCAATTTTGGTTTAATTTGGTTCTAAACACCTTTAATATATCATTTCGTGCTTATAAAGGGCATTTGTTTTTATAAGAGAAAAATGGAATATCATAAAAGGTAAATAAAGAGATTTCATGCTGATAAATAATTTGATCCGTCCGGTGTTATTTTTTTATTATTCGATATAGAAAAATATCATCCATTA
>PYAF01004503.1:477079-489531 GCA_007407185.1 Glycine tomentella
TTATGGTAGAATATAAAACTACTCACCAAGTAATGCTAGTCAATTGCAAGAGACTTACAACATCCACAATTGTATAACGGAGATGTTGAGACATTGACCACCATGGATGATCTCCGAAATATCCTCATGCTTGATGTACAACGGGAAGTTGTCATTATGCACCCCGAACATCTGCGGGTCCCATGGCACCTGGAAGGGTATGAGGAAAAGATTGGGGATGGTCAATGCTAAATGGTACAAGGGATCAAAAACATGTTCCGGCTTATGTACAAATTTCGCCGGTCCCTTGGGTTCTTCTTTACCCTACACAGTTAACAACCAAGGGTGAGCGATAAGGTTAACTTGATATGTGACAAATCATTCGTAAATTAGAAGACATAAGGGAAAAATCAAAAACTTGAGTCAAAATTGTGTGTACAAGATGTGTCGGCCAAACAAGGAAAGTGTTAAGTGTCTGCCTCACTCTCTGAACCTCGTCAGTGGAAACAGGGACGGGAGCCTCTGCATCGCGTACCTCCTCAACACTCACCTTTACCTGATCAGTGGCAAGAGGGACGCTATGCATAGTTGTCGATCCCTCATGAACTCTGCCAAGGGCAACAAGGCGGGGAGGATTGCCATCCACATGCAACCCACGCCTGTCGGAGAAAACACAGACAGAGAAACTAACATAATTAAGCTCCCATATGTCATTAATGACTCCAAAGTAAGGCAAACACGCCAAAAGTGGATTGTTGTCATGGACAATAGGAAAATGTTGTGACTCAGCTCTTAGGCTAACCCCACTGTTCTGCATGGTGCTCTTGTCATCTTGTTGTTTGGTATAAAAGGAGTACTTGTTGATATTGTACCCTTGCCAACTTCTCACAATTCTTTTTGGGCCATCTGCTAACTTCCTCAGTGTTTCAGATGCAGATTCATCACTAAATATTGTATGTTTAAACCAATTCAAGAAAGTCTTGTTATGCTCTTTCAACAGCCTATTCTTCGTCATTCTTATCATGGTGAAGTTACAGATAAGTTAAGCCAAAAAGTAGAATAAGGCATCATTTTCATTCTATGCCACATGATAGACATTTTACGAAGACTAGGCTGACAATTGAAGTGAACAAAGTCTCCATCATTCAAATGACACTCAACCCAAAACCACAACAAAAAGAACTATTACAAGGCATTCACAGAAAACCAAAAATATTACCATTGTTTTAAAACAGTACCTTGTAGCCAAGCTCCAAATGGTGATCACTACTTTTCTTTAAGTATCTGAGATCAAGTCTTTGTCCCTCATCCAATCGACCACTAATCGCAACTAATGGAACAAAAATTATCTAATCCTCATTTCCTTTAAGACACAAAACAGCTACTAACTTCGGTATCATGCAAAGCTGACTCTCAAATTTCCTCATCAGCTACAATTTTAGGGCATGTTTCATATATAGGCAGCCACATAGCGCACAGACACACGCACACACACACACACATATTCCATGTATAGGCAAAAATAATCTTGGAGTAGAACTTATTTGAAAAAAATCAAGCTTGTATCTAGCTAAAATTATATATTGCAGGTCCATGCAGAAGCTGTGCACCTCAAATCCCACATGTACAACTTTTATCATAGAAGGATCAAATTATTCTATCAAACTATGTATAACAAACTTATAATAAAAGGAAAACTTTTATACAAGGATCAAATGCTTCTATATATGATATCTACTTATAAATAACAAATTTATAAGTGGGAAAAAGAAATTAACAAATCAGCTTTACAGCAGACACTGCTAACAACAAAATTTCATTATTACAACCCATCAATGATCCCTTCACCACAACCAACAAGAGAAAACTCAAATCCACAAAAAACCCACATAACATACTGTTAAACAGAGACCTAAACATATAAAATAAGCTACATTAACATATTCTTTTATCGAAACATATCAAAATCATGAAATCGGTGTTCACCTTGTGCCAATGACCCACGGACCATATTTCATATCATTCAATTCCATTCCAAACCAACTATTGATGGAAGCAGAGGAATACTAACCTTGTGGGAGTGCGACCTCAGCAAGACACCAACAATGGCAACGAAACCGGTGACTGGAAGCACGACAATGGTGACAGCGGTCGGAACCTTGAAGCAAGAAGACGCGGGTACGTAGGAGAAGAGATGGTAGCAGGAAACCCTTTAAAACCACAAGCGCGAGAGTGAAGGGTCAACAACAAAGAGATGGTGACGACAACGAAGGGTCAGAGCTTTTTAGTAGATAGAGGCGCGAGAGTGAAGGGTCGTAGCGTTTCAGAAGAGATAAGGCGCGATACTGAAGTTTAATCGTCACGACGGGTGGTATATGATAACCACAACATCGGTTCCCATTAAAAAACCGATGTTAATATCTTATTTTAACATCGGTTTTACTTAAAATCTTGAAAACCGATGTTAACAGTTCATGGTTAACATTGATTTCGTGAAAAATCTTCAAAACCGATGTTAACAGTTCATGGTTAACATCGGTTTTGTGAAAAATCTTCAAAACCGATGTTAAAAAAGTCTGTGTATTTACAAAATTGCCGTCGCGTTTTCATTAACATCGGTTTTCCCAATAATCGATGTTAAACTAGCGATGTTAAAACCTATTTTTCTAGTAGTGCAACTTGGAAGCTTCCTAGTTTCCAACGACAAAGATATATAGAAAGGTTAAGTTAACATTGCACTTTTCTAAATAGTATTAGTTTTCATAGTGTGTCACTACCATTTCATTTCATCTTGTGGAATTAGCTTTAGAGCCACTGATTTGCGGAACTACTTGTTTCTTTGGATTTTTTTTTTACAAAGTTCCTATTGACAAAACAATTACAATTTCACAAAGTAATCAAATAAGGAAAATAATATTTTATTTAGAAGGGGTTATAAAACCTATGCAAATCAAAGTAATGTTAGTTTTTTTATTATTTATTTTAACTCAAATTTGCGATGTTTGGAGTGATTTTTAGTTGAGTTTTGAAATTTTAAAAAATAATAATTAGTTTTTAGTTTTAATTTAAAAAATGAACTAATTTTAAAATATGATTAGTTTTAAATAAATTCATTTGAAAAATTTCATATCATATTAAAATAGTTTAAGAGTGTTTTTATGGTGATGACGACAATAGTAATGATAACATGATGTCAATAGCAACAATTACGGTAATGGTGGTGATGGTGATAGATGTGACATAGACTATGGTGACGATCCTGATGGTGGTAACAGTCAATGGTGGCGATGACTGTTGTGGTGACAACATCATTGGTGGTGGTGACAAAGTTTGTATTAGAGGTGGTGGTAGCGGTAACAATGTCGATGACGATAATGGTTGTCGCGACTGACAGTGACAGAGCTGGTATTGTTGGTAGTGATTATGGTGGTGTCAATGACGACATCGATGTCATTGATGGTGGTGGTGGAGATAGCAACGCTAATGGTAATAGGGATCTCGGTGGTGACAATGGTGACAGTGACAATTGTTTGGAATGAGAGATATTGTAAGAAATGAATCTACTTAATAAATATGAAAGAGATATTTATTAATTTTTCTAGTTCTTTATATAAGAATTAAAGTGCATTTTTACTTCACAAAAAGTGCATTTTTTGGTCTAAGTAATAATTGATATTTGATAATTCTCATTTTTTACCTTCACATAAATCATTATCATAAAAATACAAGAAATATATGATCACTTACAAATGTATTGATTTTTATTTTTCTTTAATATTTTTAATTTATTATTAAGACTATTAATGAAATATCATCATTTCCTATGAAGGTGGATGCATATTTCAAATATCTTCTTAATAAATATTTTTCAATTTTCAGTTTTCATTAAATAAAAGTAAATATATTTAAGTTAAAATTGTGACATAAGTTATATAAAAAAAATCAAGAAAAATTGTCATATTCTCTAATAGATGTTTGTGCTGATTTTTGCAGTTAAATAAAAAAAATTCAAATAAAAACACTCAAACCCTATTAACAATACAAGTCACACTTATTGGTGGAAAAAAAATTCATCCCATAAATTATGAATAGTGTCATTAAATATTAATACTATTATTTTAATCATTTGATTTTATGAGTATATATAGAATAAATTTTGAATTATGACATTATCTATCAAAATTACCCAAGTTATCTATTTTTACTGGTCCAGGTGAATTATTCATATTTTTCTCACATAAAGATTATGTTCAATAAGACATTTCAACTAATTTCTAACTTTTTATATTTTCTTCCATATTTATCATTGATATATCTTATTGAATCATAAGTGTTTGGTAAAAAAATTTGTTGAAGTAGCTGATAAATGTAAAATTATATAAAAGATAAAAATAATAAATCATGTTACATAATAATTTTGTCACACACAAAAAAAAATCAGGTTACATAGCAAGATAAATGTGTTTGTCAATCGCACATCCTTAGATGACCTTCAAAAAGACTCATCTTTTCGTGCAAAACCTAAAATTCAAGAGAGTACAAAATGTCAAACACCTTTAATGTATCAAGCAATACCTAAGATTTCTATAATGCCCTATGAAACAATAAAAAAAATACTAATAAAAAATAAGAATAAATTGGCGATGAGAAGCATTGGACAAATACGAAGAAAAACACGTAAGCAATACTTAATTGCATAGCCAACTAAGAAAAAGAACCCAACAATTTCATTGTTTTTTCTTCTACTCAATTCTGATAATAAAATTATTAAAAGAAAGGAAGAAATTAAATTAGATCTATCATTTTTCTATTAGATAACAAAAAGAGACAAAATGAAAGAACAATTTGCAAATATAAGAAATCAATCAGTAAATATGAAACACCTATGTCTTTATCATCCATTGATCTTGTATGGCGACAGAGGTTTCTTAGACAAATCTATTTTTTTCTCTTCAATGCATGATGTTTCCATCTTTCTCTCCCTTTACTTATGTGCATGGTGTCACCTAATGCTAATAGGTTAAATAAGTGAATTCCAACGAAAAAATTATTAAAAAATATGCAAATTAATTAAAAGGAATATTGTAGTGTCACCAAAAGAGTCGAATAAGAGAGGATCAAAAGAGAACGAAACGATATCATGTCATAAAAAATGACAACATACCATAGAGTTGGGAAGAAGAAGAGGAATAATAAGTATGAAAATGGAAGACGAAGATCATATGGTATGAATTTTCATTTGCAATTTAAATTTAAAGGAAAAATAATGAGAGCGTACATAAGAAATCATTGTACCAGAATTTAATTGTTTTAATTGTGACATCAGTTTAGTTGATATTAATATACTTATAAATTGATTTAATTATGACATCGATTTTAGTAAAAGTGTTATATATTATTTTAAAAAAAGATAATTATTAAAAATTTGATTGCTATCAATCAATCATAACAATCATTATAATTATGATAATAATAATAATAATTATATTTATATATTGTGAATTTTTTTTATAGATATTTTAAATATACATCTGTTTAATTTCTTTCTCTCTCTCTTGCAGATGGAGCATATATAATGGCGGCTTCAATGTTTTGGTCTATCCCCATGTGGACTACGCATTCATAGTGGTACTACTTATGATTATTAACGAGATAAAACATTATTTTGATGAAATGGTGAATCAGATGCTAGGTGGTTAACATTGACCCAAGTTCTAGCCACTGCAGTAATATTAGGATTACTCTGGTGGCAATCAGATACTAAAACACCAAAAGGTTTGCAAGACCAGGTAAAAACTATTTTTGCCAAGAGCCTAATCCCTATTCTTAAAAGGCCATAATCAGATTCTAACTTCAAGCATAAACATGAATATGTATGCTAACATCTTCATTCTTCACTTCAGGCCGGACTGCTTGTCTTTATTGTTGTGTTTTGGGGATTTTCCTGTGTTCACTGCAATATTGACATTTCCTCAAGAGAGAGCCATGCTGACTAAGGAACGAACAACCAACATGTACAGACTAAGTGCTTAAGTCGTGTCTAGAACTACAAGTGACCATCTACTAGACCTGGTGCTACCAGTGTTTTTCCTCCTTCTTGTTTATTTCATGGCCAATTTGAGTCTGGGTTCAGGGCGTTTTTACTTTAGGATTCTTACCGTTTTTCACTTGTATAACACCCTTTTCATAAAGTAACCATCCTAAAAGCTTCAGCTATTAGGTTAAACCATTAAAGCATATAAATGGTTTTATATCCAACCCTGCCTATCACGTAAGACGGGCCAATTGAGGTTGAAGTGTGGGCAATGCACAGGCCCACTTGCTTTACTCTGAAATTCAACTTCTTTTGATGAATAGGAGTAAGCTCTAGACCACTGGGTCATAGAGGCTTTGATACCGTGTTATGAACCAACTATTCAAAAGGTTTAAGCTATTAATTCTAAGCTCTAGAATTGTTTTATGTCTAACATTGTGCATGGTTTCATTGACTTGTGAGTTGTGAGACAAAAAAGGGGATTAGATTTATTTTTAGCACTAATTTTAGCCTCTTAGTTTTGGGCTCTACTTAGGCTTACTGGCCCATGGGGTCATGATTTATGATATTGCTTAGTTTTGTCCTCCTCCCCTGTGTAATTGTTAATCGTGAACTATTTATTTAGTGATTTTCTATGTGACATTATGTTATAATCTCCTTTTCTCGTCCGCAGGGAATGGGTTCCGAGATTAAATGTGAATCTCTGGATATTTTGTGATCTCCTTCATAAATTTGGGAATCTAATAAAAATCTCCTTTTCTATCTGTGGTTTTTCTATATTCTGACTTTAGCCCCTTTGATTTTTGAAAAGTCACTTACATTTTCTTGGTAACTGGGATTTGGGGTAACTCTGACCATGAATGTTGAGTTAATAAAGAAAAAACAGGCTCAGAGACTAAATTATTAATCCTTCATGTATTCTATATTGAAAATTCTCTGAAAAGTGGATGTTTGCTGGCATGTTACAACTTATCTTAAAATAGAAAATTTGTCATATAATTGATGTTTTGAAATGGTTGAGCCATGCAGTTCTATTTAGTTATAAGCAAAATAATTAGAAAATAAGAACACGACAAAACTGATGATGGCCTCCAAACAAATTCAGGACTTCAGGATTGAAATAGATTATTCAAGTCCATGTTTATGTTGTTTGGGATGGAATTCCAATTAATTGGACCTAGTGCTTGTAATTACTAATTTGAAAATGAAATACCTTGACGCAAGCTATTTTCAACCCTAAAAAAGCCGCTGTTTTAATTTGGTTGAAAATGTTGTCAATGAAAGCAAAACTTTATTCTTCTCATTAAATTCTTTTTTATGTCTTCAGCATCTCTCTCTTCAAGCCTGTCAAATGATTTGTTGGCAAAGGAAACTGTTGAAGTTGTTACTAACTTGAAAAATAAAGTTACCAAGTCCGAAATGAGCCGTACGAATATACAGATGATACCCTTTGAGGTTAGAATTCTCATCAATCTAAACCTTTTGCCTTGTTTTCTTTTTATGTTGAGAAGGAATCATTTTCTTGTTATCAACAATTTTGTACTAATTGGTGTTTTAGTCGAGCTGTTGGCTACCGATTTAGGGCCCATCTTGGAGACACTGTTCCAGTGTAAATTAATTATTGTACTAATGCCTCGGAAAATGATGAACAGCTTGCAGGTGCCATGTTTGTTTATTATTTATTACTAATCTTAGTACTATGAAGTGTGTGGGTGGGTGTGTTATACTGTCATCTGAGTAATGTTAAAATTTCACTACAGGCACCTGGAAAGCGTTCTCCTAAAGTGTCCAAGGGATATTTCTGTTTACTGTGATGAAATTCTTCATTTGACGCTAGAATGTTTAAGTTATGATCCAAATTTCGCTGACAGCATGAAGGAGGATACTGATGACCAAGATCTTGAAGAGGAGGAGGATGCGTATGTCCTTTTTTAATTCTTTTTACTCTAGTAGTGTTGTATAATATAGATTTCTAAGACATTTTTTTTTTTTAAAAACGGTTTTAAAAGGATCCAATTTTTAATTTTTTTTAAAAGAAATAGTTTTTAAGACGATTTCTAATAAAATTGTTTTAAAAAGTACACTTTTTAAAACGAATTTTTTCATGAACCGTCTTAGAAGCATCCATTTTCTATTTTTTTATAAAAAAATATATAATTTCTAAGACGGTTCCTAGACAAAATTATCTTATAAATTTGATCTTTTAAATATTTGAAAACCGTTGTGGAAAGTATTGACTTTTTACGATGCTGATTTCAAATATAATCATAAATTGTTGTAAAAAGGTCCTTAAAATCGTCTTGGAAAATGATATTTTTTATAGTATTTTCTATTTATGTAGAATATGACTTTGCACGAGCAATGCCAAGTTTTCAAGAGTAAAAGCAACGATTCATCTGAATTGCTCTTTTCGGTGAAGAGATCGTCAATGATCCTGTATAGTATGATTAAATTAGATACATCCTCAATAACAACAAAATAGAAGTGTTTGTGATTTTAGAGTCAACTTTTGTAGAGATAAGAGCCCATGCACTTTTTATGCTGGTGAATCTCCTACAATTGTTGCCACAGAATGTATGAATTACGTGTTTCTATCAATGTTCTTTTATAAATCAAATCGGTCATTAAATCGATCAAAGGGTTGATTCAAAGTTTAATAATTATTGAACTGTAGTTGAATAAGTATTGATGTATACTTTATATATATATATATATATATATATATACACACACAATTTTAACTGCCATTTTAATACAACTAATGAATACCATCCTAAAAAAAATATAAATACTATGGTGTATCTGTTTTTTTCTCTCTTGTAGATGGAAAACAATGGCGGCTTCAATGTCTGTGGCGATCCCAACATGGACTACGCATTGATAGTGGCACAACATGGATTTTGCCTTAAAGACCACTAGCTAAATTCAACTAGATATTCAAGTGCATTCTAACCTTCACACCAGACTGTATCATGGCTTTAGAGGATAAAGAGTTATGGAGTGGCAGACTTGCAACAATGTCTAGAAGGAAAAAGGTGACATTGAGACTCACATTCTTCATCTAGAGAAGCAAAAATTAGAGTCACAGAAGCTAAATCTGACCAAGCTTTGGAAGATAGGTTTTCCAGGTATTGATCATTTCTCTTAAACATCTTGGGATACCCTTCCTGAAGAAGAAGAGTACGCACTTGGCGTATATGGAGACAAGGAACCTATGAGCAAGGATTTCCCTTTAAGACAGACTGTTGCTCCCAATCCTAACAGTCTAATCTTTAAGGATCGACCTATAGAAAGAAAGTTGTATCCTCCAGGTGCCAATGTTTGGAATAATAGATAGGCTGAGTTTGCTGAAATGTCTTTCCCTACTCCTTTGGATCTTCAATAGTTGATGAGTCTCATATGTGCCCTCAATGTTGTTCTTCCTTGGATTTCACCAAGATTGGATAAACATTTCAGATAGAGGAGACCATCTTGGAAGCACCTGAAGAAACTCTAAATTTTTAAGACTCTGAATTATCAGATTGGCCATAAGCTTAAAATGAAGCTATATGCCTACAGGGAGGAGATCAGATTAAGGTAAGCCTATTTTCGCTGCATTGGCTCAACACTCATCTTCCCTTCATGCTTGGTTCACAATTTTCTTGCTTAGCCACTCTAGAGACTCAATTTAAAATAGCCATTGATAAGCATGTCCTATATCAAAAGGCCAATTACTACAAAGGCAATGAGTTGTTGATTGAAGATGAAGAAAATGCTCCACCAGTCAAATTTGTTAAATCATATGCCATGAAGAGGTTCTACAGACTAAAGGATGTTGCTCTAGTCTGGAACCTGATGAGAAGCTACTTGCAGATGCAGTTCACCATGAAGTTAGGTGATGCTATCAGACCTTAAACCATACTTGCTTCACTTTAGAAACTCTTTTCAACATGGTATGTGCATGGAAAAGGGAGTTCTATGTTGTGTCTAATCACACCTTCTCGTTTATGGTGTTTTTTCCCTTTTTCATATTCTTCTTCATACATCATGTGGATCACATCATTGAAGGAATTGAATATGATGTTGATGATGTTTTTGATTCCATGGTTGTTCAAGTGTATGATCCTCCACCTTCATGCGCTTATTTTCGCTTGAATTTGAACTCATCAAAACCAAAAAAGCCCTTGCTCAAGCCTTACAACATCGTGCTTATGCTAAAAATAAGGCTCATAAATGGTTCATGATTGGGGATTACTTTTATAAGAAGATCACTGGCTGGAAACCTCCTCATCCTCCAATGCCTCCTAGTAGTTATATTCATCTATCATCTAATTCTGATGACTTTAGTGATGAGTTTCTCAGGAAGCTTGATGAGGATGTTGCCAAACAAAAGGAGGAGAAAAAGTAAAAGCTGAAGCACGACATCATCTGAAGGGGAGTGCAAAAGTCTAGAGAAAGCATCAATTTAGGAGGATTTTTATGATTCAAATATTTTACACATTTTCCTTGAAACATTTTATTATGTACTAAAAAACTCATCTTCTTGATGTGAAAACTCTTAAATGAATAAAATGAGGTGTTTTCTATTATCTGTTCAAACTTTATCTCAAAGTCTTATAATGCATTATGATATGTCTTATAAATTTATTCTTTGCATCTGATAAGACTGATTAACACTTATAAGTAATATCTTATAAGTTTGCCTTCAATTTTAAAATTTGTATTTGTTTGACATCATAAAAAATGGGGAGATTGTTAGGTCAAAAGACATTTATATCTTAAGACAAATTAGGACCCTTAAATATTTTGATTAGATGTAAACAAATACAAGGGTTAAAAGTTACGTCTGATGCACTATCAAAACATGCTATGCGGAGTTTGAGTCTAATGTTTCAAATGGTAGCAAAATGGAATCATAATCTAATGCAACATTAGAATTGGCATTTAAGACTTCATTTAATACTTTGTATTTGAGATCTATTTTTGTAGACGTATTCTCCTAAGATTTGTCGAATCCAATGAAGAATAAATGAAGTCAAGTTTTGAAATTCCTCAATCGTAATCAAAAGAAAAGCTCTGCTGCATAGACCTACTCTGGCACAAAAGGAAGTGATTTCCTAATGTAGTACTCAACACTCTAGTGACGAAGAGTGGTTTCCCAACATGAAGTACATGTATTTAATGCACACATTTAATGTCCCAACTACCATAGTCTTCAAATGCAAGCTTAAGATAAAAAAATATGTCCGATTAAAGACAACAGATACTTGATTGATGGAGACTTATAGATACCAGAAGCTTAGTAAACATGAAGTATGAACTGGAGCACTCATTATTCAAATTCTTTTTGTAAAACACTCTATGTGTAAATTCTTTTGAAGTTTAAAAAAGCTCTCAAAACATTTTTTTCATCTTGAGAGAAAAGAATAAGTGTTGAATTTGCTTATTCATTTGTAAAACAATAAAGTGTTAGTCATTGTGCAATCAAACGAACTAATCTTCTTATTTGTGTTAAAGCCAATAGTGGCTTTGTAAGACAAATAATACTAGTTGTAACAAGCTTGGAGTAAAGCTTGAGTTACGAAGCCAAAAGTGATAGTGACAAAAACTTGTAATTTATTGAAATTAGTGAAATTTGGTGGTTTGTCAAAAACTGAACGTAATCTTGGTGGTTGAGACGAACCAATATAAATTTCCTATGTCTTATTTTTATTATTTGAACTAACCTAGGGTTTGAATTTGATTTTTGCATTTAAAAACTATTTATTTTACAAAGATTTGAAATTATCGTCTCATTCGCTTCGCAATAGTTTGATATCTATTTTCTTAAGTTTCACTTTATCATACGATAACTTTATTGCTTACAAAAAGGATTTAAATTTAGTGAAAATCATAATTCGATCCTCATTCTTGTGATATTTATCTTTACAATATAGAATGTAAATTTATAATGACTTAAATTTAAAAAAACTTAAATATGTTTTAAGTTTCTAATAAATTAACAAAATTTATTTTGAATCCCTAATAATTTTTTATTTGCATCAAGTCTCTAATAAAATAAAAATTTTATTTTTGGTCTTTATTATTTTGATTCATTCCTTCTAATATATCTATTTGTTTTAGTTTTAGTCCTTATAATATATTATTCATTTTGCATTAGTCCCTTTGAAAAATATTTGATAGGGACTAATAATAAATTATCTATATATTCTAGAAACAACAATGAAAAAAATAGATATTTAGAAGAAATAAAATAAAATGACAAGAACAAAAAATAATTCTTTTTATTTTATTAAGCATTCAATGAAAAAAAATTATTAGAAATGCTAGTTTACCAAGATCTAAAATATATTTAAATCAATTTAAAAACATGGACATAATTCTAGACAAGGATTGAATGTTATATATAAAATAAAATTATGTTTATAATTTTTTATATTAATTATACATTAATATAATT
>PYAF01004503.1:489631-507392 GCA_007407185.1 Glycine tomentella
TTAAAATTAAATAGACATTATTCAACAGTATATAATATAAATTTACAATACAATATAAGAAAGTGTGAATATATCATTACTAATACTTTATATAATAAATTTATGATTCTTTAATCAAAGTTCTTAATACATTAGTTAAAGATAAAAAAATATTTATTATAAAAATCATAAAAAACATAAAAAAAAATCATGAATAATATAATTTGATGTATCTTAATAAAAAAAATCTTCTTTTAGTTTCCTAAGTTAGTCTTAAAGACGTTGATTAACATTTGTCATAAATTTATTTTAAGTTTACTCTATATTGATTATTGATAATCTTAATATAGTAAAGAGAAAGGGAAAACTCATTGACAAAACCCTAATTTTAAGTATCTTACTATAAAGCAACTTGATTATTACTTTATGGCCAATAAAACTTACCTTAATCGATCATAGGCCAGGTAATACCAAATCTCGCTGCTTCGTGGTTGAAAATTGAAATTGAATCCACACACATGGCATAATATGTTTTTAAATGCAGCTCGAATTTAAATATTTTTATTTACTCATAAATTAGAAAGACGAAACACCTAAACAAACACAATAGCTTCAGTGGAAATATGGCACCGTCGATAAAAAAGTACAACACGATTTGCTGATGAATGTGTAGCATTTCTCTAATCTTCTTTCTCATCTTCGTTAATCTCGTCAAGAATAACAATTAGCGCCACAATGAACGCATAATCAATGTTGGGATACACTGTAACCATGAATTGGTCTTTCCCAATCAAAATACTCTGAACCGTGTGCTTTTTATGCATCTGCAATAACATTCCCACAAAATATTTTGAGTTTAATTTTTTATATTATTTTATTGATCCGTATAAATAAAAACAAAGGTACCAGGAAGTTTAATTTTATTATATTACTATTAGTGTAAATTTTCACATTGTTAATTAATTAAAAAATGTTATTATAAAAATTAACAATCTTACTAATAATTTATGATCCAATGATATTGTAAAGAATATTTTAATTAAATTCTTAGAATAAATACTGAAAGCTATAATTAATTGAAAGCAGTTAATTAAAGAAAAAAATTGTTATATAATAATAGTGTAGAAAGTTTTACACAATCAACTGATTACAACTCACATCACATGATAAGTTTATTGATTTTTAAATTGTTATCTTAAAATAATTTAAACAATAATTTATAATTGAATGACATTATATTATGATCATAGGCATTAAATTCTTAATTAAAACCTATTATATTTTTGGTATATAAAAAAAGAGAGATTGCTATTGTTATTTAAACAGAGGAGATCGTTTTACCTGGGCTACGATGTTGTTAGATTCACCAGCATAAACAACGCAAGATCGTTCCCACCAACTACCTTTGACCTTAAAGTCACAAACATCTTCCTTTGTGTTATTGGCCAAAAACACATCTAATTTGGTCTTAAACTGGATAAGGGACGAACGCTTCAGAGTAAAGATTAGATCCTTGGCCTCACTGCTTGCACCCCTGAAAGCTTGCCATCGATCATGCGCGGTCATTATCTGCATCATTAGCATAATTTGCATGTAACATCATACTCAATAATTATAGATTGTAAATTATGGGGCATAAAAGCAATTTTACAATTAAGAAATTAATAGAACAGTTATAGTAGTCCATAATTAAAGCGGGTTTTCTAGAAAGAGTAGCGTTAGTCATAAAATTATACGAATTAAAACAGGTGACCTTTTTTCTTAGTTCAGAAATAAGTTAAACTATTAAAGTATAAAGATCATGATTATAAATAAAGTAGAAAACATTCATGTTGTTCGTACAATGGTTTCACCCAAAAACATTCGTATCATCCAACTATTTCCTATGTTAAGTATTTTAATGCTTTATTTACTTTTTATAAGACTTTACTTATCTCTGATCATATTTTAAATAGATCAAAATCATTTTTCTAATAAATTGAAAGATAAAAAAAAGTATTTTCATACTTGATTCACAAAAGGTTTGATAATTTAATTACAAGGTTGATCCAGTGAAATGAAACAAAGTACAAATTTAAAGTTTTGACTCTTATTTGTCTCTTTAATTGAGGTAAATATATTTTTTATAAGAATAGAATTAATTAGTGTAGTGACAATACATATAAAATGTATATAATCATTCAATCATAAATAATATATAATAAACTTATTAAATTTTATAATAATTAACTAATAAATCATATGAACGATTATTTAACAATATATTTATTTTACAAGTAACCGTTGACAGAATTTAAACTATTTTCATAAATACTTTTCTCAAGAAGACAACTTTGAAAACCCTTAGCAATATTTTGTATATATAAATTATACACTATATTAATATTTCATTATAAATTATCATTATAATAATAAGTAGTATATTATATGATAATTATTGTAACAGTCATATCAACAATATAACTATTAAACTCATTATTTTTTTACAACCAATATCGGTATTTTTAACATGATAAAACTTTGATAACTCTTTAAAAGTTGAAAAATGTGTGAAAGAGGGAACTAAATTAAACTACAAGTTGTTGGTTAATTCAGAAGTTCACGGTTGATTTTTCTTAAGTATAGATTCTAAACATAAAAAGATAATAACTTTAAATAAATGCTTTTTATATAAATATTTTTTTAAAAATAAGATAAAATTTATTTCTTAAATAAATAAAAATTTATTTTTTAAAATAAAAATAATTTAAAACATATTAAAAAAATTACTTATTTTATTAAAATAAATATCTATTTCATCGTATAAATTTAAACAAACTTGGAGAAGAGATCATGAAGTATTTGAAAAAAAAAAAAAAAAAACTAGCTATACATGCGTATGAAGCGTGGACTATGCAATTTAACTATACCGAAAATTAAATGAACATGTGCGCGTGAGAGAGAGAGTAGATAACAAACCTTCCGGCGTAGTGTGACGAGGGGGTTGCCGGCGGCGTCGACGACTACGCGCTGGTCACGGAGGGTCATGAGCGATCCCTTAACTTTGAAGACGACGTTGCCGTTGACGTCGGTGACCACAAAGTTACCGTCGGAGATCGTCATCACTTTCTTCACCACCGCCAGATCCACCGGGTACGGCGCGCAGAACTGGGGGCCGATCACGACGGTGGGCACCGCCGGAATCGGCGCGGAGGTGGAGGGATACGGTTGCGCCGGATAAGGGTTTGGGTATGCCATCGATCACACTCAAATAAATAATATAATTTTTGTCTCCAATAAAAAGCAAGTACTTTTCCTTTGTGACAGTGTTGTGATATGTGAGATGGATGAAGGTTTCTACTTATATAGAAGACGTGATTGAGGATCTACGAAGCTGCTTTGAAGTTAGGAAATTTGAAGAGCTGTGTATATATAATTTAACGTGTATTCCTATGGAATACTCTTTTGGCTTTTTCCTTCTTTGCGTGTTGGATATGATGGTATATTTTTCCTATGTGAATTTGATCCTTTAGAATATTTTTTTTCTAACTAGTTAATAATTTAAGGAAGATTAATATAGCTAGAGAGCAATCCCTTGGAGAAACAGTAAAAAATGAGAGTAATGAAAGATAACATGTGTTGTGAGAGAAAAAAAGTGACCCAACTGCACTAGCGATCAACACGTGTTTAAGCAATTTGGTGACGTTGAGAATGCATGAGATTCCATTTTATCTTCACCAAAATTATCACCGATTCTATATTTAAACATATATTAACTTGTCTTTTACTACTATATATTGAAATTAATGTTGCTCGTCTTTTCTTTTTTAATAAAATTAACCGTTGACTTTAAGAGTTTGCATCTAGATTCTAGAGCTTTTTTTCTTTTTCTTTTCATTACAGTTTGGTATATCTAGTTATGAGTTATGACTTTATCTCGTATTTGAAGTATTGCTATCATGCGTCTTTACTCGTATTAACTTTGTGTTTGATTAGTTTTTCTATTTTTATTATTTTTCTGACTTGGTCAATTGCTTTTTATAATTAGAAATCTTACTAATTATGCAGTAATTTTTTAAGTTTAATATATATAATAAATTATATTCAAAAATCTAAAATAATTCTATAACATCATTCAATCATAATTTATCATTTATAAAACTAATTTACACTATCCACATATAATCATTGAATTTATATATATAATAACAAAAATATAACACTAACCTCTTATACGATAATACAATCTTCTATATTATTTTTAATGTAAATGCAAATCGGATAAAACAGATATTTGAATTTGATTTGTGTTTTTGTCATTCTGGGTTATTCTAACGCATGAGTCAACAGTGTTTGGGTGCGCACTCTGGAGAAAGTTCTACATGAATATTGTTGTATTAACTATCAAAAAAGTTAATTAAAATGTATTCATAGTATAATTATATTTTAAAATATGATATATGATTGTAAATTATTCTAATTCTAATATCACAATTTTATTCTATAAAAAACATCACTATATTAAGTTATCGTGATTTTATTTTTAAAATAGTGAAAAATAAATGAATAGTTATAATGTACATCATTTATTTATTAGAAACAAATTAAATTTAACTTTCAAAATGATTTCATAATATTATATATTACATTTTAACCCAAAATTTTAAGATTTAGATTCATGAATTTTCTCTTTATGATATTCAACTTTTTCATTTTTACTTGAAGTGTTAACTCATACTTATTTAAATTGTAGAAATAACATGAAGCATCCAAGTTTTGAATCTAAATCTATTGTTTGTGAAGCAGTTCACATGAAGGTAGTCTATCTAGTAATAGTCTCCCAGAGAAAACTACAGGGTGCTTCACCCTCCGAGAATTTGTTGTGAATACTGATAGACAATTCTTGAGATTGAATATAGAGGGACATGGGATGATTATAGACAACAATCACTAAGAAACCTTTATCTTCTTCTAACAGGATGATCCACTTATCTATCATTAGTGGATTTAGCCTCACATGTTGAAATTTGAATCATGGCAGACAGTTGAGTCCATTGTTCCTCTTCTCGTACAAACAATGATCCACATCAATCCCACTTCCACCTTGGACTGTCTTCATGATGATTATCCATTTCTGAAATAAATGCTCCCTTATTATTGCTATCTGAAATAGTCTTGGAAAGCTTTTTTTGAGTGCTGAATTGCAACACCACTTTTGCTCCTAGAATAGAGTATTTTTACCATCTCCAACCTTTCTTTAATGCAATTTTCAAACCAACCATTATTGCCAGCAGGAAATTCGTTGGTGCAGTGAATGTCTCACTACCATTGAGATGAATTTACCCAATTTCGAGTTGGTAGCTCAGGACAGTGTAAAGAGCCATATATGAATTTCAGCAAAGGTAGCCAAAGAAGTCCTGTTCAGCGATGAATCTCCACTTCCATTTGGATTGCAAACTTAAATTGAACAACTCCATGTTCTTGATAACGAGACCACCTTAATTTATCCTTCGGTAAGCATACTTTGTCTCACTTGAGCCAATTGATTATCTGATTTTCAGATACCCCATTCCACAAAAAAATATTCTGGATACCAACTAAAGTTTTTATGACTTTCTTGGGTGCTTTGTAGAGGGAAAAAAAGAAGAGAGGAAGGCTTAACAATACAGACTTTATAAGCACTAACCTGCCTCCAATTGGCTAACCTTTTACAAAAATGTTAATGACTGATTACCACATTTTGGATAATCTCAGGCTTATGCCCACTGCTAGTCCCAAGAACGTGAATGGTGGGGATGCCTTGCAATGAAGAAAATCATCGACAGCTAGGGAAAATTCATGATCTGTGTTAATTCCATAAAAAGTACCCTTATGGAAATTAACAAATAAACCAGAACATAACTCGAAGCCCCAAAAGATTGCTTCAAGAGCCTATAGGTTTTCAAAACTTGCTTCTCCCACAGTTATCAAATCATCTGCATATTGTAGTAACGAATAATCAACTCCCTCAGTCAAGTGGATTCCTTTGAAAATACCCTCTTTTTTTTTCTGTAGCACTCCTGAACAAACTAGAAAGGCCCTCAGCTATGATCAAGAAGAGGAAGGGGCGAGGGGATGCCCCTGCTTCAGCCCTCTCTGCGTCAAACTCAGAAGTAGGACTACCATTTAAGAGCACATAGATGTTGCTGGAGCATACAATTTCTTTCATCCATTGTTTTATCTCACATCAAACCTGAGTCTTGTCATCATATATAATCCAAAAATTGCCAGCTAACTGAATCATACGTTTTTCGAAACTCCACCCTGAAGATAAAAAATTTGTTCATTGTCTTCTTTGCCCAATCCAAAAGCTCCTTCAAAACCAGTACACCATCTAGAATTTGCCTATCCTAAAGGAAACGAACGCAGTTTGGCAAGGTGAGATAATAGATGGTAGTACCCTTTTCATTCTTGATAATAAATTTTTTGATAATTATTATGTCATTTTATAATTTTTAATTGAATAATATTTTTCAAAAATTTATTATTGGATTGAAGTTTTTTTTCACATAGATTATAAATATTTTAAAATATACTAACATATAGAGTTTGATGAGTGGCATGAGTTTAATTTGGAAATGTGGTTGTTTGTTAATTTGTTAATGCTGTTGTAGAATCATATCAGATATTTTTGGGTGCTGAAGCTTTGTAATTATATGTTATTATGGGGTCTGAAATGGTACCATGTAATAGGGAGGTTTCTTTGCGGACAAGGATCTACTTCTTATGATGACTCGTTTAACCGCACTCTTGGACTTATATGTATTGGTTACGTCTAAGTAACTTGAATCAGGAACAAGCTAGGAATATGTCCTATTATTGTATTGATATTGTATTGATAGGAAGTAGTGCTCACATACTCGTTCAAGTTAGAAGATGGTAGTTATAAAGTTAAAAAGTTGATTTATTAAATTATAAGAATTTATAAAATTATATGTTAAAATAATTAAAAAGTATAAAATGATAAAAAAAAATATGATTTATTTTTTAAGAAAAATAATAAAAATTTAATAATATATTGAGGATAAAAAGAAAAAAAAACTAGAATTTAACGTTTAAAAAAATTATTTTAAGTAATATTTTAAAAAAATAAAAAATTACTAAGAAATTATTTAAAAAATTTGTTTATCAAACACTCTAACAAATTTTTTAGTTAATAAAAAACACTAAAAAATAATTTAAATATCTTGATTAACATAATAAAACAAATATAAGTATTTTTAATAAAGTTATTAATGGTGTAAGATATATGTTTTTTATATAATTAAAATATATAATAAATAAATATTTATATGTATATATATGCAAATTTTATAATTAAAATCCTATCTATATAAATTAAAATATTTATTTTGAGTGATAAAACTTTTAGCTATCATTTTTCAATGATATAACATTTTTGAATTTTTTTTCCAACAAAAGTGTTTTTATGAAATTTTCTTAACTCTTTATTTATTTGACTTTATAATTTTTAATATACTTAGTTATAAATTAAATTCAATATTTTTAAAACCAATTATTAATAAA
The DNA here is from genome assembly GCA_007407185.1 of Glycine tomentella. Classification (NCBI taxonomy): domain Eukaryota; kingdom Viridiplantae; phylum Streptophyta; class Magnoliopsida; order Fabales; family Fabaceae; genus Glycine; species Glycine tomentella. The sequence goes on from PYAF01004503.1 coordinate 497,156, forward strand.
TAATATGGTATCGTTATTCATAAATTAATTTACTTATGTATCTAATTTTTATTTATAATATTATCCGTGGATTGAGATACACACTAGGAAACAGATAATCGTACGGCTAAGATTTTGTCTAAACCAAATTCAGTTTAAGGTTTTGGTTTGTAAGCTAAGCTCTGATTCTCCTAATTCTATGTCCATTCTTGCTCTGCTCCTCATCAAATCCAAATGGTGAGACACCCTTTATGGCTTTATCCAGGAGAGGCAACAAATACCTAAGAAAATTCAAGAAATGGCCACACTCTCCTTACAAGACTTCATGGCACCACTCTAGCTTAGACCCACCTTCCTCTTCTACCCTTTCTACCAAGCTAACCCTTGGGTCACCTCCTTCTCGTTTTTCTTTTTGTTCAAGATCGGCCCCAGCCCGATCTCTTTCATTATTTTGTTGGGCCCTTCTACTAACCTCCATGTCCTCCTTAAACTTACCATCCACTTTTTTTTTCTTCCAATTATGGACCGAGACAGCTAGCCCATTAGCCACACCCACTTTATTTTTCATTTTTTTTCCTCCTCCTTATTTTTGCAGCCCACACTACCTTCTTTTTTAAACAATTTGTTGACTTCTTTTCGATATCTCCCTCCCCCTCTTGTCTATTGCTATCCATTTTGTCTTCTTTTGTGTTTTCAATGGTCTTTTTCTCGATTTTTTCACCATTAGGTGTAAGAAATTTTTTTAATTATCAAGTGGGTGGGGGTAATTTTTAAAAAAATTACGGTTTTGGATAAGTCGTGTCCAATTATATAACTTTTTTTCTTTTAATTTTTTTAAACCAATTCGAAAGTCATAAATATATTTATAACTTTAAAATTATACATTTTTTTTAAAAATTACACTCATAAGTCGTAAATGTAGTTACGACTTTCAAATCGTAACTAGATTTACAACTTGTGAGTTATGTTTTATTTGTTTTTTTTTTAAATAACTGTTATATATATTTCATTAATTTTATTTGTTTCATCATAGTTTTTATTTGATTTTTTTCATTGTTATTTTAGTTGTAATTTTCTGTATTATTTAAAGAAAATAAAAAAAGTAGTTTAATTTTATTATTTAAAAATGGAAGTAATTTTAATTTTTGTAATTTGGTTTAATGTTTTGTATTTATATGTATATCATTTAATAAAATATTTTAGTAATTAATGTTATAATTGCTTTGTATGATATTTATTTATTTAATTATTTTTCTATACTTTTTTAGTAATATTAAAATTTAAATTTTAAAAGATTTATTGTTTGAATTTTTAAAAAAACTAACCCACTTTCTAATTAAAAAAATTTTATGCCCCTAACAGTGAAAACCCCCTTTTTCTCACTCCCAATTTCGAATTTCTTTCCATCTGATCCTCCCTACCTACTGATAATGACCCATTTATCTCAGCATTGTGCATTAGTTTATGTTTTCCTTGGTAAACATTAATCTTTGAATTATAAGCCTTTTGATCCTCTAGTTAATTCACATATTGTTTCCCTACCGGCAACTCTTCCTCTGTACTCCGGATTGATATCCTTCTCATGAGTACTCTCCAAAGACTCCTCTTCACTGCCACAACCTTGATTTTTCCATATCCATATCCAACAATTACACTGACCTATCTGGGCTTTTATCTCCTCCACCAATCGCAACTTACAAATATCACTTTCTATGTGTTCCTCCGGAAAGAGGGAGAAGAAAAATCTTGAAACTTTTCTTACCACCCATCTTCCATACCTCTTTGCCCACCAATCGCTCCACTGGTCTATTGTTCCACCTCCCTCCTGACTCCCCCCCTTAACTCAAGCCCTGTCATTTTTTTCTGAGTAGAATAGTGTTGTGTAGAAGACCTCATAAAAAAGCAACAAATTTGAGTAGGAAAGTGTTGCCTAAGTAACTTTGGTTTCGATACAATTGCAAAAGATGGTCTTAACAAGTTTAGTTGGAAGGCAGAAATGTGATGGAAAAATTATATAACTTTTATTAAAATGGTAATAAAAAATTAAAAATAGTAAAATTTAAAAGGATAAAATGAATAAAATTAGTATCATTTTATTCTTTCTTTTATCTTTTACAATTATTTATATTTATCTTATTAAAAAATTATTTTGTGGGACAAGGTCTATTATTTTATAAGGACAAATAAAATATTTATATAATATATTCAAATAAAAATATTTATTTTGTGGTGGCAATTTCTCCATTAGCCTTCATATAGATCCGTCAATGAGTGTTATATTAGCAAAAAAAAAATGTCATGCTTCATGTATCACATTAACGAAAATGCCACATCATCAGGGGACTAATAACAAAAAAATTGTAGGGATAAAACACAAAAATGATATAATTTATAAAGACTAATTATAAAAACAAAAGGAATATGATTCGTAGGGGATTAAAAACTAAAATAATTTAATACATAGGAACTAAGAAAATGGCATATTTATAAGGATAAAAAAGTATTTATGGAGACAATTCAATTAGGATTTGAGAGGATTATAAAAAAAAATTGTTATAAATTTTTTTTATGATATTCAATCAATATTTTTAAATGATAAAAATAAATTTTGTAATATTTAATTAAGAATATTAGAATTTTTTTAGAAGTGTAATAAAATTTATTGGTATTTAATTAAAATTTTTTATAACTTATAAAAAAAATTTCTGATATTCAAAAATATAAAAATTTAGATAGATTATTTTTTAGAATGAATTTTGGGAGATTTCAATTAACTTTTTAATAAAAAATATAAATATAATATTTATTAAATAATCTCATTCAAATTCTTAAGATTTTTCCATATTTTCTTTCTTTCTTTTTTATGACGTTGGTTACCAAATTTTTTTCTACTATCACATATCTTCTTTTCTCTCTCCATTGAAAGCGCGGTGTAGACTGGAGGTGAAGTGGGGATTTATTGGATTATCATTGTTATAACAATTAATCCTGTGCGTGCTTATACTTGCAGCAAATATGTTTGTGTCAGCAAGTGTACACATGTTGGCATTTTTGTATACCTGCATATTGAAGCTATTTTGATATGACTAGGAGGATTATGTGGATGTACATGAGTAAAGCGTTGTTGTATGTACACATGTGAATGTATTTGGCTCTTAGGACTATCTCATGTATCAGGAGAGGTTTACTGTGCAACAAGTATGATAAAAGAAGACATCTATAATATTATGTCGAATTTTTATCTTTAGAATTACTTAATATCGTAATTTTGAACCCATTGTTCTAATCCAATAAAAAAAGAGAATATTTTAATTGATAAAAGGTTAATATAAAAGATTGTTGACTATAGTAATTTTGAATCATTTCTAAAAATCTATAAAATTTTTTTAAATCTTATAAATATACAGAGTCTTTTCAAGTTTTTTAAATTCTTACTACATAAATCAATTTAAAATTCAAACTATAAAATCCTAATGATAAAAGTCTTTTAAAAAATCTAATAAATCATAACATTCTTACATAGTCTTTTAAAATTTTCAATAATTTTTCACGTCAAAATAATCTTTTAAAATTCTAATCCAACATATCCCTTAAGACTTACATAAAATATTAATATAAAATAAATTCTTAAATATGAAATAAAAAATAAATTTTTTTATTATGAAAGTTGAGTTAGGCATGATTCATAATTACAAAAGCCAGTGATAATTGTTATGTATACTTAGTTTTTGCATTTAATTTTTACAACAACCATCTTAATTATTCTCATTTATTGCTTAGTTTGATCCCAATAAGTCAAAATTTAGTGGTCTTTTAGATATTTAGTTGGAATGCTCAACAATGTGCTTAGAGAAAACCATAGTAATATAGCAAGCTATTGGGCTCTAGCGCACATGGGCCCATATAACCATATAATAACCTATTATATTATTATTTAATATATATCATATATATTCAACATGTTATTGCTTCTTTCCATTTTGATTTCTTGTTTTATGGTTTGATTAGCTTTAATTCTTTATTTTTATTATCATTGGGAAATGCTTGAAAACTGAGTTTTAAATAGATTATTTAATGAATGTCTCATCTAGGGATGAAGGTGTGATATCCCTAAGTCTCAGCGCGCTTGGTGCGAGTTTGGGCGCGTATAGCGCGAGTCTGAGGCCTTCGGTGCAGGATTATGCAGAAAAACACTCTGCAGAAGTGTTTCTGCATAATTTGGCGCGGCTAGCGCCAGGTGTGGCGCGGATGGCACCAGGGCCAAAAGTGTGGCGCTGATGGCGCCGGGTTGGCACTCATGGCGCCACAGTCTCTGGAAGCTGGCACTCTTGGCGCCGTGGATGGCGCTAGTAGTGCCAGAGAGTGAAGGATTTTTCCCAGTTGGCGTGGGAGTTGGCGCCTGTGGCGCGGGTATCTCTAGAGGTTGGCGCCCTTGGCGCGGGAGGTGGCGCTCTTGGCGCCAGAGGTTCTGGAGGCCGGCGCTCTTGGCGCGGGGCCTGGCGCTCTTGGCACCTTGGATCTGCAGCTGGTGCGATCAGCGCCAGAGTGGCGCGATTAGCGCCGTAGCTCGGGCAGACCCACTATATAAAGCCTATTTCGCAATTTTTGGAGCCCCAACCTTCTCTTCTTCTTCCTCAGACCTCCTACCTCTATTGTTGAGTGCCCAAGCTTGGTTCCTTCACCATATCTCACCAAAATCACTTCCTTAGACTTGTTTTGTGATGGAAATCACTTCTTGAGCTTGAATCCATCCTCTCTTTCACCTCAAACCCACTCATTTTGAGAATCCCTTTCTCAAGGGAAGTTCGCGGAACTTGAGCTCGGCGAGGAACGGCGACGATTCGTGAGTACCCAAGCTAGGGGAAGTCGTCCTTGGGCCTTCCTTGCGTCATTTGAGGTAAGAAACTTAAGATTTACCTCTTGATTTGTGAGTTGGGGTTTTGGGTGAATAGTGACCCACTTTTGATAGAGCTTGTTTTAGCTTTGGGTCATGTTAAAGCATGTGCTTGGAATGTTGTGAGGATGTAGGATTAGCTCTCATATGTGAGTTTGGTGAATGTTGATTTCATGGCTCCTTGTGATGCATGTGTTGATGTTGGGCTGAGTTGCTTAGCCAAGTATGGACATGCTAGAGCCTTGGATAGTAGTTTAGATGGTCTTGTGAGACTATTGGCTTGATGGCTTGTGTATGCCAATTCTTGTTGAACCATAGGATAGATGACTTGTGGTTTTGGAAGGGATTGTGAGTCCTTTCATTGTTTGAGCGGTTGTGAGCCGTGTATGCTTTGAGCCTTGTGTGGCTTGGATGTTTGATGCATGCTTGTATGTGCCTTGATAGGGCGTGACACCGCGGGTGTCAGTGGCGTGGGCCACAGAGCACGGGAAGAACTACAGAGCTCGGCTTTGCCAGGTAAGTTCTGGACCCTTGGGGATGTTTTCCACTTGCTTGTGCTCCACCATACTCCGAGGGAGTATTGGTTACATTCATGACTCATGCATTGTGTGGTTGTTGCATGCGCATATATATATACATGCTTGTATCTGTGCTTGATAGATGTATTAAGCCTGTTGTTAGATCTTCTAGCCAGTTAAGATAGATATGGACCTCCCTAGGAGATGGTTTCCTCCTAGTTGGCTGGCTCTGGTTGACTCGGTCCCGGGATGCGGAGATTCCCTGAGGCCAAGAGCTAGGATGTGTCCCGTCGCGGTGAGTGCCTAGTCTCGGAGGTACCATATACGTGCATCCATGCGAAGGGGTAGCACCCGATGGGATGGCACGGGTGTGAATTCCGGTTTCACACTGAGGTCGGCGTTTGACTCGGTCCGCCGTACATAGAGCTTAGATAGCTTGCTTTGTATATTGTATGAGAGGCCGGTGCGGCCCAGATGGATGTGATTTCCCTGATGACGTGTGTCATGCTGAGTGAGCCAGGGTGGAGGAGATGCCTCCAAGGACCCTGAGCTTACTGAGATTTTTATCTCACCCCATGTGGGGCTTATGCTTTTTCAGGTGATGCTTCTGGTAGAGGGGAACAGTCTCAGGGCGGGAGGCCCCAGTAGAGACGGTACCTGCTTGGCCTTGGGCAGCAGAGGATGGCTTGGAGCTCGGCTCAGCTATCTTTGTGTTTTGTACGCTTGGAGCTCGGCTCAGCGGATGTTGTGTTTTGTATGCTTGGAGCTCGGCTCAGCATCTAGTTGTGTTATGTACCCCTGTAGAGGGAAGACATGTGATGTACATGTAGTTGTTATGTATACTTTGTGTATATATGTATGCCCTCGTGTGAGGAAGGATCCTCGGGATCAGAAAGCGCTCGGACGCTTATTCTCTTGTATATGCACCTCGGGTGCCAGTTGATGATGTATATATCCGGTTTTCGTTCTGTTATGCTTCCTCCCGTTTATATCTTTGAGATATTTATGTTTCTGCCTATGGTTGGTTTGTATGATCTGGTTAAGCAGGGGCTTGCGTTGATGCTTGATGTGGGTTGTGATTCCATACATAATGTTATCAAGAAATATGGTTCGGTTTTATGCTTCCGCTATGTCTTAAAAAGGTTTTGATTAACTTGTTTAAGCGCTAATCTGATATTATTATAATGTTAATACGCCGGGTATACACGGGGTGTTACAGAAGGGATGTTTGTTAATATCATCAGTGATCAACCATATGTGCATGTTTCTTAGTTAAAATGTCATTGGAAAATGCTTTTTGAGTAAGAACATATAGTAGTATCTAACAGGTGTTATGTCTAGGATGAAATAACACTTGTTAGCCTTGATAAACACTTGTTCTTGAATCCTAGTAGTTTAGCTTGACTTGCTAAAAGATTAGGAGTTGAGTTAAGCTACTTAGACTCTTTCAGAACCATAGTGGGTTAAGATAGCATTAGAGTAAACATTGTATAAACGAAACTTTTATAACTATTGAGTATAGCCAAATTCTCAACATTACTTTTATTTTTGCATTTAGCTCCTCTCACCCACCAATTGTTTGTGTTTTTGCTCACCTTTAATTTGTTATGTTTTTAGTTTAGAACCAATTTTACTTTAGAACCAATTTTACTTTATGCTCTTTTACATTGCCTATAACTTAAATTTGCACAAATAGCTTGATTACAAATAAGTTCATGTGGATACGATACTCGAACTTTCTATTTTATACTATTTGCACGATACTTTGATATCCGTACCAAGGACATATCAAGCATTGAGTCTAATATGTTTACATATTATAGGCTAATTTTTAAGGCTTGACCTAACCTGTTTAAAGGTCTGGCTAACTTGAAAGCCTACTTACGTGGCTTGTTTTATTCATAAGTGTGACCCTTGGCATGTTGTATGATAGAGCAAACCAGATTTAAAAAATTACAAAATCAATTAAGTATCTTGGTGAAGGACATGGTCTTAGCACTATGAATTGTTGGGTGATAGTCGTAGGTGATGGTGATTTAAGGATATGACATCATGGATTAATTCTATATTAGAAATTTGGAGAAACAAAAAGTCATATTGTCACCAACATAAAACATTCAAATTGATAAGACAAACCTTCAAAACAACTTTTTTTTATCACTGCAACAACTGTGACTCAATGTGTCCTTATGTGTGTTTATGTAAAATATATTAGAATAGATTAGACCTTTAAATTAATAAGACAAAAACAAACCTTAAAAATGAACATGTAACAAGAAAATAGACCAAGATAAACTTATATAATTCTAAATCAAGATAGACTCAAACTTATTAAAGTCTAAACTATTAATTTCTTTTACTAAATGGTTTTTATATTAAAGTTTTTAGGTAAGTATATTACATATTTTAGTATTTATTTTATATCAATATTGAATTTAATATTTAAATCTTTTTTCTTGCAAATATATTGCTATTTTATTTTTAGTCCCTGTAGAATATAAATTATGTTATTTTAGTTTTTATAATTTTTGTTTAATCTTTTTATTTTGGTGTGACACTTAATGATATGGCATTTTTTTTACATGTCACTAGCCGGCGTCATCATTTGCTGATATCAGCAACCATTAACAATATTTATAGACAATTACCAATTATGACAAAAAAATATTCCAAGGACCATTTTAAAAGATGAATCACAAGGGTTGAAATAAAAAAAAATTGTATAAATTATATGAACTAAAAGTATACTTTAAGCGTAAAAGAAATTCACAAGAACTTTTTATTTCCAAGTCTCACGAATAAAAACTTTATTTATTGGCTAGAATCATAGTGAAAATTTACTTTTCAAGAGTTACAGCTTTAATTATAAAAAATAAATGAATTTTCACCGTCAATAATTCTTTACCTTGATTCTTGATTAAAACTCAATAATATATGTAGTTTTAAAAAACTCATACAATTGACACAGTAATATAATATTATGATGGTTCACACGTAAAAAAATAATTTATTTAATAAAAAAGTTCATGTTTAATGTTTTCCATAGTAAATTTTTATTAGATTGAAAAAGACTCTTTGACACATGACAAAAAAATATCTAACTTTAAAAGATTTTTACCAACTTTTTCTCTTAAATAAAAAAACTTTAATGGCTCATTGTTTTCTCATGAATCCCATTTTAAAATTTTCGATTCATCTCATTATGATATTTGTTGGGACAATTAATATTTAGGTTTGAAATAAATTTGTAACACCTCCCTTAGAACTGTCAATTCAGCGTTAGAATCATTGCTAATGATGAACCAAACAAGTGGTCGAAAAAAGAAAGAACGAGAACAACCCCTTTGTGTATTCAAATTCATGTATACCAAACACGTTTGAAAAGTCATTTGTTGTGAGAGTTCATGGAGATTTTTATAAGTTGCATGAAGTTCGATGCTCCTCACAAGACTCAAAACAAAATAAAATCCGGAAGATCTTGTCTGATAATATCTAGTACAAAAACTTTGTACTGACTTAATTAGTTCACTTGCTGTGTGGTGTTTGTGCTTTTGAATGTGGTGTATCTGAAACAGATTTGATGTTTTTCCTCACATGTGGCACATTTAATTACCTCAGTTACTATGGTTTTTATATATGGACCACATCCCTAGGAGACGTCAACCTTTATAAATTATGAAAATGAAACTGAGCAATTTAAGCTACGGCGTGATCACTAAGCCGATCGAAAGGAAAAGTGATATTAAATATAAGAGTTTAAACTCTGAAAGTGATTGTTATGTTATGTGCATAAGGTTTCACAAGAGTATCTAAGATATTATTTTGGTAAAAAAATTATTAAAAATAAAAAGAACTCCAGTAGATATTACATTATAAAAAATGCATAATTTTTACACATGACACAACTAAGGGACAAAGATCCATGTTTGGTTGTTATATATATATATATATATATATATATATATATATATATATATATATTTTTTTTTTTTTTGGTTAATGTGCGATAGAATGCTAACGACACATTCGAGTAAATTTCCTTAAAATTACTAGTTAAAATTTATAGAAAATTACAAAAGTATGATGATAGAAATTTATTAAAAAAATAAAATGTTATAAAATTTTATAATTTCTAATAAATTTAAACTAATAATAATTTAGTTAATGTATGTTCCCACTTCTCATTCAAGAGGATTTCACCAAAAAATTATTTTCATTTATTTGTAAAGTACTTGGAATTTAAGCGTCCAATTAAACTTTCTTGAAAAGGGTGTGTGCAGTAATATATAAATAATTAAGATTGTTGTGAATTGACTATGAGAATTCAGGAAGAAGAGGTTTTAGATAGAACATTCATTGGAGATCGAATACATATCATTCTAATGGTGGGAGAGAGAATGGAGAGGGAGACACTATATGTTGGTTTTATTTTGAATTGCAAAAATATTTCTTAATCAACATTGATAATGGTCTACACTAATTCATCAAAATTAATCACTACTTATATCTCCTATTTTTATGCAATGTTAAAAATAAAATTTAATATAACATCCATTAATTTTAGCATATCTTAATTAATCATTTGATGGTAAGAGGTTTATATATATAAGCATATACACCATCTAGTGCTTTAAAATCGAAGTAAACGATGAAGTAAGGGTTATAACAACAACTTTTAATTACTTTAGAAAGATTATTTTCAAGCATTATGTTTTGAGTAATGATACTTGTACTGGTACAACAACTCTTACAACAAAACTTATCTAAGGTACTGAAGTAGAAATATATATTTGTCTGAAAATGAAAACCAAACCCTATCAATTCTGACAGAAATCAAGCACAATAT
>PYAF01004503.1:513085-560471 GCA_007407185.1 Glycine tomentella
CTAATACTAGTCTAAGATTTTTATTGGTTTTGTCTGTAAATCTTGTATTCATGCGAGAATTGTACTTTTTATAAATATATTCCCACTATGCCAAATTTAATTTAATTAATATACTGATACCACCCGAACTACACCATGGCATAAAATTATTATTAAACCATAAAACATGTATACTTAGGATAAGGAAGACAATATATATTTAGATAGATATATATCCAAACTAGAAAAATAAATTAGTCATTTATTGACATAATATAATATGGTTAACAGATAATCATTATGTAAATTGCAGGCAATGGTTTCATTCTCATCATATTTGTGTATATGAAACAATGTGTGTTGGAAAAAGTTAATCCTTTAGATAAATTTCAAAACTGAGAGATTTTTCTCTAAATCTCAGCTAGGGAATAATTTGGGTTAAATAAAAACCATTTGCAAGGGATTCGTCAAATTAGAGACTTGAATTTAATTAGATTTTATGAGATTCACTCAAAATAGAAATTTATTTTATTCTTGTTAAAGGTCGAAGCTGCCTTGGGAAGGTTTGAACTGAAGTTGAGGGTTGAAGGATCCAACCATGTATAAATAAATATACACTAAAATAAACAGAAAAAGAAAAGAGAGAGTTAGTCAAAGTTATATAGTATTTAACTCGGTAAAAAACAGAAGAAAAAATAGAGGGGGACCCAAAGTGGGTTGGATAATAGAACTCATCGTACAAGATCATTAATTTCTGTTCATTGAACTAAAGGAAAAGCGTACACACACACACACACACAAGAGTTATGCTTCAAATCTAGAAAATTTTCTAATATTGTAAATTTATTAAAGAGAAAGTATAAAGTATACAAATCTCTCTGCCGCACACTACTGGGATTTCAAGACTACGACTACTATAGTTTATCACCAATTAAATACAGATGTGGTCAAAATAGAAAACCTTGTCATTTTCATATCTCACCATGATATACACATAACCGAGTGAGTAGTAAAGCTAAAAACTTTCTTTAACCATCATAACTGCCAAATGTATGTGTTGGTCTAGTGCAATTTGTACCAGTTGCAGCACGCCTAGTCTAATAGGAATATAACATTGCAACATGGATATGTATGAAAAATCACAAGAATCTTACCCCGTATATACAGCAAATCACAATAATATCATAAACCCTTATCTTTATTTTTTTTTTTTTTTCACATTATGTGTCATTGTCTATGTTGATATTGATTTGGAATAAGAAAGGTAGTAAATATGTGGGGAGAAGGAGGATTTTGAAATAGACCAATCTTTCTGAACCATATTCTTGCCCTCATTGAGAAGTGGACAATATATGATGAACCATTCTTTAGCACGAGGTTGTTAGCATAATATTTTCATGTCCACACATTCAGACGGCTGATTGCCACATAACATGCCCTAATTGTGTGTCATAATCACAAATGTTGCTGTCTCAAGTTTGGCGACACTTCTTTTCCTAAAAAAATTGTTATAAATAAGGAGAAAAAAAAAGGTAAGGTTAACTCCCTCCATAGAACATTTGAACAATTGTAAGTTGATTATTTCATCAAATGCACCTTATTATTATGATTAAGAATTGACACAATTACAAAATGTTCTATTGTTAGCACTATTGTTCCACCAATTATGTTTGACAGTGACTTTAATTAGTACTACAGTACATGGAACTGCAGATAGCGCTCTTGTGCATGGTATCCACAATGAGTTTATCATGCTTACAAAATCATATGATTGACAAACAATCTAAAGTACTTGTATAGTGGAAATTTTTTCTTTGTTTCAATATTAATCAATCACTTGATAGCTAGCTAGCTTTTTTGTTTTCTTGTTTTTGTGGTCATGAATATTCTTTTCCAATCAACAACCTAACTGCTGCTTTTTTTTTAATTGATCAATTATTCAAAATATCTCGCATAGAATAGCGAGTTTACGGAGCATAAGGACATAATAATAATGAGGCAATTAGCTTATTATTTAATTTCTTATATGATTTCTTTTTCTTTGTCTTCTTTCTAAGGAGTATAAAAATGATTAAGGTTTTAAAGCTTCATATTTTACTGAATGTATTTTTTACTTTGCTAACTTTTGATGTCCATGTCTCTTTCCTAGTTAGTCCGTTCCCATGAGAAGACCACATAAGTTTTTCGTGCCGAACTCATACGGAAGAATTAATGTACAAAGAAAAGAGAAACTTCCAAATTCCCATATGTACTGTTTCACTCATAAGTTTAAGGCAAAATGTATTAAGCTCTGAAGTGTGAATATGCATCGATCAAATCTCATCTTTTTCTTGGAGCTATATATAAAAAAGAAAAATAATAATAATGTACCTCCAAGGCTCCAAACGCTTGTTCCCCACCTTAGGGAGGGAAACATGATTTCTTTAATTTACTTTGGCAGATCGAAAGTGACATATCTCTCTCTCTGTCTCTCAAAAAGTCTAAAACTTGAAAGATTCTTATTACTTTGGCCAACTGATGATAATGCAACACGTTTTAGAATCAGCTAGAAGAGACTCAGGGTATCAAATTTTGGACTTCCATTGAGTTTTGTCCAAGAGTCGCCATACCAAAGGTCATGAGGAGGCAAAGTTCGATTCTATCCTCTAACATTTTTTATATAAAAAAGTTTGGATAATATTAGTTTTGATCCTTCTTTAAATTGGTTTTAGTTCTTACAAAATTTAAAACATTTTTAGTTTCCTTATTTTCACATAAACACATATTTTTAGGTCTTGATAGTAGGGGACTAAAATCATATTATTTTTGGTAAATATAAAGACTAATAATTAATATACTAAATTTTTATAGAGACCAAAATTGAATCTCAAAATATTTTAAGAGAGCAAAAGTTTTTTTAAGGGGTTTGCATAGATATATATAGCTCCTGAGTGTGCCAATTTCCTAAATTTTCACATCAACATAGACAAAAATATAGCCAGCAATTCATGCTAATTAAGGATAGTCAAGGAAATCTCCAGTAGCCTATTAGACAGAAACAGGAAGCAGCAATGCCTATTATGTTTCCTAAATTTTCACATCAACATAGACAAAAATATAGCCAGCAATTCATGCTAAGTTAGGATAGTCAAGGAAATCTCCAGTAGCCTATTAGACAGAAACAAGAAGCAGCAAAACCTATTATGTAGCAACCTATGATGGAAGGTAGAGAGAGAGGTCAAATAATAGGCATGTAGAAACAATATAGAGACACATATATGTGCTTTATGATTCCTAGGCCCCTATAGATTTGTTTTATAATTAACTAGCTAGCTCTACAAAATGGTTTGATTTAGAAAAAGTTTGTGCTATTCCACAGCATGCATAGGTGTTAACATGGTGCCAGTACTCTTTTGGTTTGAAGAAAGACCCCATAGTAAGTGTAAAAAGGCATTAGTGGGGCACTTTTTCCAACAAGACATGTTATGTGTGAAAACAAAAGATTAGTGTGTCCGTAAAATTTATTCCTTTGGGTCCTGCATGAGGCTTAAATCACACATTTTTGGATTTTTGGAACCACCCAAGTCATGACGTTTGGCAAAATTAGATAATGAAAAGCCATTCATAGAGAATGGAGCATCACACTGCAATGGTATGGCCAAACCTTGTAGTATATTAAATATGACTAACATATTCATTATGTTCATTAGCCATGTAGTTAACACTTTCAAGGTCCAACAATAAAGGCTAGCTTTTTGGCTGGATGGTATTGATATATAATATGTGGATGCAGCCCATTGACATGGCTTTCCACTCCACTAGGACATTGATAATGATGTGAGTAGAAGAAGACAATATTAACCAAATAGACAATAGTATAAAATAATAGGTATATTATATATGAAAATAATTATTAGATTATAATATAAAAGTATAGGAATATATAAAAAGAGAGTAAGATTTTGGAAGGCCTTTTGGGATTTACAAATATATTATCCCAGACATGTCAATTTTGTAAGCTACACTTGACATCAAACTCTAAAAAGAAATAGTTAACTAACAAATGAGATTAGTGCTTTATGTGGTGTTAACCAAAATAGGGAGTTGGACAAGAAAGTAGGTATGGTGGCATTGGACTCTGTTTAATGGGCATGTCACTTGCAAGCACAATGTCGAATAGTGGAGCCAAAGAATAATTAAAACTAGTTTAATTAATAAGTGGGAAGTAATTATATTTTGAAATGAGAACACTACTGAACACGTCTTCTGACTAGTTTTACTCTTATCAAAAGTCACGTGATCAACAATATTCACTATTGATTTTCAATAGTGTGTTTCTTTGGGGTAAATAGTTATTGTTACTATATTAACTTGAATTGCTAAAAAAAACAAGAATAACTCCAATTATAACAATGTTTATACAACAGTATTGCACTATAGACAAATTGGGGGAAACTTTGGCCTGCTTTTGTATGGGCAACATTTCAATCATAAGCCTTCATAAAGTCGGGAACGTGCGGATCTAATTGAACCCCAAATTCATATAATCTACCCTGTAGTGTGAATATAGCTTTTTCTTCTTCCAAAGTTTGGAATAAAGAATTATGGTTTAGTAGCTGGCACCATCATATCGTCATGATAGCGCAAGCAAGTCAAGAAATGTACAAATTCTTAAAAATTAGATTTAAGTCTAATACAATTTCTAAAATTAATTTTTATAAAAAATTCAAAAAATAGTTCATAATTAAAAATTGTTGCTCATTTATATACATTATTTTGTTCATATCACAATTATATATACTATTTTGATCATATTACTGATTAATATAAAGTTTTCAACTAGGGGAGAGCCAACAATTTATTTTAAAGGGGGTCAACTTTTTTTTTTTTTAAAAAAAACATGGCTTAAAAAAGAACAACTAAATTTTCACATGCATGATATATGTAAGAAATTTAATATTTTTTTATGAGCAGAATAAATATATAATTGTACTGAGTATAAAAGATACTAACCAATAAGTGTGATAAGTACACAAGTACCAATTGATCAATAGAAAAAAGTATGAGAAAGTAAAGAAATAATAACAACATCCTTCTCAAGAAAAAGTAACAAAAAAGAGTTTTGAAAAAAGAGATTAAAGCTATCAAATACAAGGTCAACAATAAGTCACTTATCTCCTTATCATCAAAATACGAACTTTTAATAATGTCAAAAAAAATTTAACCAACATGCAAAGAATTTGAAAAAGGTCAAGACAATATATAACTATAGTATTAATAAGGACATTCTTGAAGAATCAAAGCTTGTAAATCATTCAATTCTCCACGCATATTACCAGCTCCATCATATCCTTACCCCGAGTATTTTGAATGTTGAGATTATGATGAGACAATATTGATCATATCTCATGCTTAAGAGTGGATGATGTAGTATCTTGCACATGTATCATATCCAAAAAATGCTCCTTAACATATTCATTCTTATCAACAAATCTGAGAATTAGAACCATTTATTCTCTTTTAGATTCATCAATAATTAAAATAAATTTTGCATTACCAATCTCTTCTCGAACTTTATCTTGCACCTTCCTAGCATAGACATGTAGAATATCTTTTTGGATAGTAGGTGAAGTGTGTCTTGCATTTTGAGGGGCATTTTCCAAGACAACTTCATCTATTTCCTTATTATAAGAAACCAAGAGCTTTATCATTTCAAGAAAGTTACCACGGTTTCTAGATCTCACACTTTCATCATGTCCCCTGAAAGCACAAGCTTGAAATGTCAACCATCTAACAACATCTATAGAGGCTTTAGGACACTACACATACTCAAAATTCATTTTGAACTTCGTTTAGATAACACACTATCAATATAACAAGATTGCTTTTTAAAATCTTCACAACATCTAAGAAAAACATTATGAGGTGAATCAAGATTATTTCCCATATGAGATAAAAATGCATAATCTTTTCCACTATTCACCTTTTTCCAATTTCTAAATCCTTTCAAAGTAAATGGACTTGATTTTTTAGAAAATAGATAACATGGAAAGCTTAAGGCAACATCTTCTTCTGGTGAATACTTTAACCAAGAAAAATTTCTAAACCAACAAGCTTGAAATCAACAAGGATGATCTTCTTGACCAGAAAGTAGATACATATAATAACCCTTGGTTAAAAAAAAAAATCTCAAGCTAGTAGTGTGAGATTCAAGCTGGTGGCGTTGTTAGCGTGAGATGACAGCAGAAGGCCATTTCTCACTGGAATCTGGCGCCAATAGCGCCATCAGCGCCAGATGCACTGGGAACTGGCGCCGGTAGCGCTAGAGTGGTGCCATCAGCGCGGAACCTCTGACAGGGCCACTATAAAAGGTCATTTCACGCGATTTTTGGGCCAAAACTCTTCCTTTCTTCTTCCTCTGAGCCATTTCCGCCATTGGAGCCTTGGGAAGCTTCCTATCTTCACCATAGTTCATCAAAACACTTCATTTTCAACATGAAACTTGTAGGGAACCACCTTATGAGCTAGAATCCTTCATCACTCTTCCCAAAAAACCTTCAAATGGAGAGATCCCTTTCTCTAAGGAACTTCACAAAACTCGAGTTCGGCGGGAAAAGAAGGCGATTCTCGGACACCCAAGCTTGGGAATGTGATCTATTAGCCTTCCTTGTCATCTTGGAGGTAAGAAAATCGATTTTTACCATTTGATTTGTGAATTTGTCATCTTGGAGGTAAGAAAATCGATTTTTACCTTGTGAGCTAGAGTTGGAATTAGGCTTGGGTCCTGTAGAAATATATGCTTAGAAGGTAATTGTGATGAAGGATTAGCGTTGATATGTTAGTTTCATGGACTTTGGCTCTTGGCTTTGAGAAATGCATGTGTAGGTAGTTTGTTGGTCAATTGGTGATTGTTGAACATGCATGAGCCTTGTTACGGGTGCTATATGTGCTCAGGGAGCTATATAAATGGTGTTGTGTGTTGAAGAAGCTGTGTAGCCATATTGTTAATTGTTGAACTTTGGGCTTGTATAGCTTTGATCTGGTTAATTCTATAACCTTAAGATAGAGGAAATAGAGGTTTATATGGTAAGGAATGATGCTTCCTTTCATTGTGACGGTTGAGAACCGTGTTACATGCTTATGCCCTATGAGGTTGAATTGGTTTTGATTGTGCCTGTGTGCCTTTGTATAGGGCGTGACACCGAGAGTGTCAGTGGCGTAGACCACCATTCAGGGATTGAACAGCAGAGCACGGCTTTGCCAGGTAAGTTCTTTGTTTCTTGGGAGTGTTTCCCACTGCTGTGTTCCACCATACTCTGAGGGAGTGATGGTTGCATTCATGATGCATGTGTATTGAATGGTTGTTGCATTCTTCATGATGATATGTATGCATAATTCAATGCTTTGTATGTATGGATACCTATTGTATAGATCTTCTGACCAGTTAGATAGATATAGACCTCCCTAGGAGAAGAGCGCACCTTCTAGTTTGGTTTACTCACGTAAAGGGTGATGATGATCCCTTAAGACCAAGAGATAGGTGGTCCTATCGCGGTTGAAGCCTATTCTCGGAGGTGCCATATACGTGTGTCCATACGTAAGGAGTAGCTCCCGATGGGATGACACAGGTGTGAGTTCCGGTCTCACACTGAGGACTGAGAGTCCTAATGCTGATGATGATGCATCCTTGGCGGCGTAGTTCCGCAGATATACATTAGAGCTAGATGATTGGCTATGTATTTGTTGTGAGGGCCAGGTGGCCGATTGATTTGTGATGCCTTTGATGTTGTGTATCATGGAAGTGAGCCAGGGTGGAAGAGCTGCCTCCAAGGACCCTGAGCTTATTGAGATGTATATCTCACCCCGTGTGGAGATTATGTTTTTGCAGGAGACTCATCTGGCAGAGATGACGATTCCCAGGGAAGAAGGCCCCAGTAGGGATAGTTGTTGCAGTATTTTGCGAGCTGGGAGGCTCATTTTGTATATGTTGATATACCTTGTACCCATGTAGAGGGAAGATATATGTGTGTCCACATACTGTAGTTATGTTTATGCTTTGTACATGGACTTTATGTGGTTTGTATGCCCTCGTGTGAGGATGAGACTTTTAAGGTTGTAGCACGTGGTGCTTATTGTTTTGTATAACCACAGGTGTGGTCCTGAGAACTTGATGTATATATGTATATGACTAGTTGAGTTATGAAATTTTAATGCTCCTGTTATATTTGTTGGATATTGTTGTGATCTGCCTTTCTTTTGTTATCTGGATCGAAATGGGCTAGTTATGCTTTGTGGTCTTATGTACTATACATAATAAATCAGGAAATATGGTTTGAAAATGAAATCGCTTCCACGACTTTTTAATTAAAGTAATTATGCGCTTATCTGATTAAGTAATATGTTAATACACCGGATGCATACAGGGTGTTACAATACACATCTATCAAAAATTGATATGGTCCAAAATTTTCTACGAATTTCATCTTGTTGATTAGCATGATAATTCCAAATTGGTGGGCATTTTCCAGGATCACGTATCAAAATATCAATATTAATTATCTCTTATTCAGTCCTCAATTTAGAAGTAGGTGGTTGGACAAGTTGTTCTGTGGTTGACACTCTAGGTTGTTCTTCTTCAACATTACTTTGAACATTAGTATCTAAATTGAAAGCAAATGCATTAGAAATCGGTTGTGGCTCTTTGTTATCTCTTTATTTTCTCTTATAACATGAGTACAAAGTTTTCTTCTTAAACATCTTTCAACCTAAAAATACATAGAAATTAACCACAACATATTTCAATTAAATTTAGTACAATTAGATGAGTAATTTCATTATATGAAAGCATTATAAAAAAAATCAAGGATAAAAATAAAATTTAAAAAATTATACTTATTAAACTTTGACTTTATTATGTCATGCAGTATTAACTACAACTAATTGTATTTTCTTATACTTGTTTTTATTTATACTTATTAAACTTTGACTTTATTATGTCATGCAGTATTTTGCTGATCAGAGACCACTGGAACTCGAGAGATTGAAGGCAATTCGGATTCAGTGGGTTACATTTTATCTTAGAGTTAGGAATGAAACATTAGATGATTAAGGAATTTTTAGTAAAACAATTGTATAAATAGTTTAAAATTACAATTGCTTAAAGGCAATCATTTTATGTATATTGACATTATTGAATTTACTTATTATTCACATATGATTTAATTGTACTGTATTTTGAAACTGGCTAGATGTCTATTTTTTCATTTGCAAGTTAAAATTGGGTTAAATTAATAAAACAGACAGTATATTAAAAAAAACCAACATCGATTTTTATAGAAAACTGATGTTGCTGAGCACATGCAACATCAGTTTTTATTAAAAAAAATTGTTGTTACATCAAAGCAACATCGGTTTTCAGTAAAAAATCGATGTTGTTACATATATTAACATCAGTTTTTACTAAAAACCAATGTTGTAACTTTTGTTAACATTAATTTTTGAAAATCGATGTTAACGTTCAGCCTTTTAATGTCGATGGTTTTAACATCGAATAAAATCAAAATAATCGATATTAAAAGTCTATTTTATACAATAGTGATTGTTGGAAAAGATGAAGAAAAAGTGCACGCTGAAGGGAAAAAAATGCTATCCTGATATGCACAAAGGGATTGAAAGCATTAAAACAAATTGTGACAAATTTATTTGATGTTTTAAACTACTCATTGTTAAAATGCCAATGATCAATTAAGGCACAAGAGACAACAATATAATAGATGCATAATAGCCAAGGAAGAGTAAATCATCTCAATTGAAAAAGGAAACTAGAATAATGCTACCCAATAGTTAAATTCAAAGAAAAATTGCAACTTGGCATTTGACAAATAAAAGCACACAATACAAATAAAAAAATAAGAATAGTAATAAATAAATGATAAATGGAAGAAAAGAGAAGTAGGAGACAAACAAAGTGTGGTAAAGACAACAAGTGGTCACGTTCCTTGAGTTGAATGACTACAAGTGATAAGAAGAACTAGCAATTGGTGGCACCTTGTCCGTGTTACCGTGTAGCAATATTGTCAGAGACAATAAAAATGAGAGAAGAGAGAAGAGAGAAATACTGGATGTTGACGAAAACAAAAAAAAGCTTATGAGAAAAGTTACTGAAGCGCACAAGAGAAGTCACTAAATATAATATTATAACAAAAGATAAAATATTAATTTTAAAATAAAATATTAAACATAAGTTAAAAAATTGGAGGGGGGGGCATATTATATTTATGCATAGTACTGTAAAAGAAATCCAAAACGTGGGGTGGCATGAAGTTATCTTGAACATGAAGTTATTCGATGTTCATTGATTATCTTGAACATAAGTTAAAAGGATTGATTATCTTCAACCTGAGATTTCCAAAACACATTTATCTCAATATTACTTGATTTATTGTTGAGAGACTCATATTAAGCAAATACTTTTAGGGTAGGGACAAGAGGCATTTTCCTAGTGAATAACATGATTGCTAATCTTGTCCAATCAAATGGAAAAAAGCAAGAAAAGAATATTGGCAGAGATCTCCAATTTTCTTATCGTGTCTCTAATGAGATAAGGATTGTGTAAATCGAATTATCTATCCGGTAAACCATGTATAGTAGTTTAGCCACTAGCTAGATTAACTTAGTAATTGTCATATACGGAAAATTTCACTCATCTAAAGAGAATAGGTCACTCTTTTCAGGTTTGGATAATGGCTGCATAATTCAATCAATACCTTTCAACGTTGAAAGGGAAGGAAGTTTTTTCCCATAGAATACTTTTCAGCAATGTTTTTTGTTTCCATGAGATGGACCAAATTTTGCTTAGGCCTTGGAAACACAAGGTTATTCTACCAAGCACGTAACCTTGTTATTACTTTGAATTCAACGGGACCAAAATGATCAAAATGAGCACCTCAATCATTTCATGTTATGTAGGAAATGCTGATTTCTGTTGCACTAATTAAACTCTGATAATGGAATCCTCCACTCATTTTAAGAAAGTGGAACTTTGGGATCAAATCATATAGGATTTCTCATGATTAAAAGAAGAAAAAGAAAACAAGTGCGAGAATTTTTTTTTATGAAAAGATTTCCAATGTGCTTTTTGGGTTAAAATGTTCGTAACAACATTCCAATCCCTGCTAAATTGATCCATAAACTTATTGGTATAAATGTAAGTTAGATGCTACATAGTTAAATAATTCTTTCGACAAATTAATTACTACCTTAGTTTATTTTTATGGACGAACCCTTAAAACTTAGTTTGCACCATCTTCTAACCCCATCTTTTATAATTTTCTGCTGTCTTCTTGAAGTGGCCTTGTGTTCGAGACTGTTTGAAAACTATTTCTTATCACGTTTGCTTAACATGATTGAAGTTTCCTAAAGTTCTTAAAGTTAATTCCCCCAACTCTGTTTTTTTACCTAGCCAAAAGAACCGCTCTAATTTTTCTTCAATTGTTCTTGTAAAATTCTAATCCTGGAAATATATCAACTTTTTATAATTATTTTCCTCTTTAACTGAGGTATTTATACAATTATCAATAACAGTATTAACTTAAAAATAGGTAACAAATTCTATAAATCTAAACAACTAAACAAATCAATCCTATCTAATTTGCAACAATATTTCAACAAACTAAATTCTATCAACAAATTAAATCATATCTTTAACACTCCCCCTCAAGTTGGTGCATGAATATCTATCATACCCAACTTGTTAATGGCTTCTTCAAAAGCTTTTCCAGAAACAGCTTTAGTCAATACATCAGCAAGTTGTTCTTGAGACCTTACATGGGGAATCTCAATTATATGATTTTCGAGCTTCTCTTTTATAAAATGTCTATCTATTTCAACATGCTTAGTCCTGTCATGCTAAACTGGGTTGTGTGCCATTTCTATTGCAGCTTTGTTATCACAGAAAAGATTCATTGGTTGACTATATATAATTCCCAATTCAGCTAATATATTTTTAATCCATAACAGTTCACAGACACCATAAGCCATACCTCTGAATTCAGCTTCAGCACTTGACCTAGCCACTACCTTTTGTTTCTTGCTCTTCCATGTGACTAAATTTCCTTCTACAAAAGTGAAGTACCCATAAGTTGATTGCCTTGTAGTCTTATCACCAGCCCAATCTGAGTCTGTATAACCTTCAATAGGGAATAATTAGAGTCGTCAAGAACGACGGAGATGGGAAAGGAAGATGTCTCTTGTTGAATGACTATATTTGAAGATTGAACGGCAGAAGATGCGGATGGAGAGGAAGTGGGGACTGTGGTTGCTGGTGGGGTGTCCATTTGCAGCGGAAGAGAGTTAGGAATTTTGGGAGTTTGCAGTCAAAGAGATGGATACGGGTTTGAGAAAGAAAAGAATAAAAAACTGCAGCGGATACGAGTGCGGATTAATGGTAAACCACGGATACGGTTAAAGAAATTCAAGGAAGAAAAAAAACAGATATAGGAAATAACATGGGTCAGAAAAAATTCACTAACATAGATGAGTATTATGACTTCCGAGGATTAGAAAAAATTCAACTGATACCATGTAAAATTCTAATCCTGAAAATATATCAACTTTTTATAATTATTCTCCTCTTTAATCAAACTCAATAAAAAGTATGTGCCTTACAAGTACAGGAAGAATTATGAAGAACTTCTACATATATATAGTGATTTTCCTTTTTGTATTTGTAACTAGTTAACATTGTAATTAGGTATATAATACTACAATCTTCTAGAATATGTTAAGATAGGGAAACAAATAACATACTTGTAGCAAAAGAAACATAGAAAAGAAGAAATATGAAAGACTGTCATTATCAATTTTTAATTTGATGTTCTTACTTAAATATCATAAAGACAGAAGCTAATATCACCGACTTGGACTGGTTACCAAAATGCACCCCACCACAGGGTTGCCAAGTCCATCAAGATCAACTGGATGGTAAATTCTTTTATATCCAAGGTTTTTAATTGCAAACCTAGTTACAATTATATTCGGAAAATGGGATTGAAGCCACAACAGTGTTAGCGGTCAC
The DNA here is from genome assembly GCA_007407185.1 of Glycine tomentella. Lineage (NCBI taxonomy): Eukaryota > Viridiplantae > Streptophyta > Magnoliopsida > Fabales > Fabaceae > Glycine > Glycine tomentella. Next base: position 526,119 of record PYAF01004503.1, read on the forward strand.
ACATAGGCCTTAAAAAGTAAAAACCTAATGTTATAGTGCTAATTGTGATTATGTTATGGACCATTTTTTAAAATCTTATATTATGATTTTACATATTTATTTAGCTTTTAGGCGAAGGGAAGCTTTGGAGCATAAAAAAAGTTGTATCGTAGAGATCCATTTGTTATGGGTTTGATTCTAAAAATAATTTTTTTTATATATGTAAATATAAGATTCTGTATACTAAAATTCTCACATATTTTGTATAATGAGAAACCTTCAAATAATAAAATATATTAGTACTTTTATTGGATCCTCCAAAATCCCACTTGGTGGGACAGTCTTCCTTAGGAACTATTTAAAAAAAATGTTCAAGAAGAACTGGTTAAGTAATTGTGACTATATAAAATTATTTACTTGTTTAGTTTTATGGTAAATTTTTAGATAAATTTCTGTTGATAGTATTAACGGTCATTGACACCTTGCTTAATGATATTGGGGATGTTTGAATGCTCTACCTCTCTTGCCAACCCATCAAAGGGGAAAAATTGGATTGTAACCCTAAGAGAATAATGCATATAGCAAAAAAAAAAAAAATGAAAAACAATGGAACCCATGTTTGAGTAACAAACGACCGATCCCACTAATATAGGTTTTTAACATCTCAATCTCATGAGTGTGTAATATCAGTAGTGGTTGAATGGTCCTACTTTGACATGTGCAAGAGTTGTGCATGGCCAAAACCAACTTCAAAAAAACCATCAGATGTTGCTTGCCTCATGGGTTTTTTTCGCTTCTTCCATGTATATGAAATTGGCCATCCGTAATCCATATACACACATAGAAAACTAAACACATAATATGGTGGTCCTGCTTGGACTAACCAAATAGTGGCCAAATTACTTTCAAAGTCGTAATTATGATCCTATTATGATTTTGATATAACACTTAAATGTTGAATACATTTTACTTTTAAAATAAAAATTATTTAACAGGCACGGGTATTTGTGAATATGAATAACAGGTTAAAAATTATATATGTGAAGTTGGATTTGATTTATAAAATATTATTTTACGAGTAATAAACAGGATTAAAATATTTAAAAATATGATCATTAGAAGCTTTCAATTTTTTTTAAAAAAAAACATTAACAATTAGTTTAGTTGATAAAATATTATTTTATTGTTGATTTATAATATATTGATTAAAAACTTAGTATTGTTTTAAAAAATTCAAGGAACCAAACTATTCTTTGTTTAAATTGAACAACTATAATTTTTTATATATAAAAATTTGAAACACATGTCATAAAATGAAGAAAAAAGTACAGGGTTGAATAAGAATAGAATTGCATATAATTTAATTTTTTTATTTTGAAGAATGAAGAGTTGTGTTTATCATATATCAACGAGTTATTATATATGTATTTACGTTTAGTCTCATTTTTCGAAACTATAAATAAATAAGGGAAACATATGTGGTAAATGCTATTTATACCTCCATTTTGTGACAACCCATCTCCCCTTTTTATATTTTAATTAATACCCTTTTTTTCCTTAAAGGGTTACATTCCTTGGAACCTCCTTTTCCTATTATAGAAATATATTTTTGAAATAACATATTCCAGAAATATATTTCCATAACTATGATATAAAGTTCTATAAATACATTTTTATGATAGGTATATGTTATTTTGAAAAGACATTTCTAGTAATAATAAAACTTAACCAAATCTCTTAAGAGTCATTGTAACTTACAATCCTTGACGATGTAAACCTATACTAGAAAATGAATGCTTATCTGAACCCATTTAAAAGAGAGAAGCCATTGTCAAAAGTTTTGCTTTGCATTTAAACACACAATGTTACCATTTTTAATATTTTTTTTACCATATTTACCCTTTTGAACACTTATCTTACACTCTCATTTATTAGTTTTATTGTCATCCTATCATTGTTGTTCTATAAAACCTAACTAAAATCTTATTTTCATCCTATCTTTATTGTTCTTTAAAAAACTCTAATTTTGAATACCATCTCTACCCCATATGCATTATATAATAATGATTATATTACATGTAATATTGTGTATTTTCTTCATGTGACACTACATTTCAAGATACATTCATCACTAATTCCATCTATTATACATCTTAATTGCAGTGCAAAGCTTTTGATAGTGGCTTCTCTCCTTTAAATGTGTTCAAGTAAGCATTCATTTTCCAATCTAGGTCTACAATTTCAACGATTGCAGGCTTCAATGTCTCTTAAGTGATTTGATTAAGGTATGTTTTATTATTATCGAAAATGTCTTTTCAGAGTAACATATACCTATTCTGAAAATACATTTCCAAAACAGGTATATGATATTCCAGAAAGATATATCTGGAAAAGAAAAAAGAGGTTCCAAGAGGTGTAACCCTTTAAGGAAAAACAGTATAAGGTAATTAAAATACAAAAATCGGAGATTGGGTGTACATAACAAAAATGGAAATCGAAAAAGTAAAAGGCAAAATATGTACAGCTCCGGCCCAACTCCCTTGTTATTCTATTGTGGCCTGAATCAACATGGTCATGAATATCTATTCCCGGGCTGTTGTTTTCTGCACCTCCAAGTTGCTTCCTGCACTTCTTTTATGAAAATGATCAGGAATATTGTAGACAATTAGATTCTCCTGTGGTTCTAATCCCGACACCAATCTATCCTTCCAAAAATTGATAGAAAGACCATCTCCTAACCTCCAAATGATATTGCTGTTAAAATCATCACAAGACTCACATAAACCCTTCCAAAAATTACTACCACTATGAGAACTCTACTACAGGTTTAGTATCATTACCAATCACCACACCTATACTTCTCCATTATGACCTTCACCCATAATGGCCTATCGGTGGAGCAAAGTTGCCAATTAGCCCTTACCATAAAAGTTGAATTCACTTGTCTCATTTTCCTCAACCCCAAACCTCCAATATAACATCTTTTGGTAAACAAAATACATCCCACGAGACAAGATGAATTTTCCTCCCTTGCATATTATCTTCCTAAATAAAACCCCTAAATCTTATCAATATCATCACATATGGATTTGGGAAGATAAGTAGCTTGCATATCATAGGTAGAGAGAGCTTGTATTACGGATTTGGCAAGAGTCACCCTCCCCACAAATGATAAATTATTTGCCTTCCAAGCATTCGGTCTCTTATGAACTTTGTCAAGAATGAATTGTTACTTACCTCTAGAAGTCCTTCCATGGAGAATTGTCCCTTGCATTTTCAACTTCTCAATCAACAATTGTCTTGTCTGCTGTCCCACATTTTTTATGAAGAAAACACAAGACTTCTCAAAACTTACTTTTTGCCCTGAACTATAAATACTTTCTCCTTTACTTACGTATATTCTTTACAAGGTTTTTCCATACTTATCCCTTGTGCACGGGAGTTGTTATTAGTAATATTATGTTTGAGAAAATGTTTAGATATTTAGTGACAATTAACTTTAAGTAATTAAACTAAATTCAAACATTTAATTTATTTATATTTTAAAATATTTAATAAAGTAATATATAGTATGACTAAAGAATGATTATAAATTCTACTATCATATTTTTCTCCCAATCCTCTTTAACTATTGAATAAAAGTATTAAATATTTTTTTATTATATTAAATATATTTGTCTTTTGTTGAGTATTTTTTATAATGCAATAAGAAGAATAAAAAGAAAATCTTCTTGACAAATATAACATTATTCTCAACTAGAAAAATTATTCTTCTTAGAAGCATAGAATCTCTATCCATAAGATTAAAAAAAAATTACTAATATTAAAAGAGAGGTATTATATAATACCTCATGTGTAATAAACATGCTCAACCTTTCCCTCTTCATCACCAACTACCACCACCATCACCCTCAAATGGGATTCGAACCCACATCATTTTGGAATTGTTGATCAACAATTGCCAAACGGGGTAGGTAAGCTGGTATCTTGTATGTGCATCTCTATCCAATAAATATTCAACGTTATAAAGGTTTAGTTACTAATTTGTTCTCTAAAATTGTTTAAAATCATTTAATTTTTTTCTTAAATTTTCAAACACTATAATAAAATCCTCTAATTTTTTCTGATAGTGTTTTAATCAAGTATTTTCCGTTAAATTGAAATTAACACTGTTAATGAAAATTGTCACTATTTATAAATAAAAATTGTCAAAATTTAACAAAAATGATTTGATTGAATCATTTTTAAAAATTTAATTGAAGTATTCATAAATTTAAGAATCAAATTAAAATATTTTAAATAATTTTGGAACCAAATTAATAATTATTTCAACATTAAAATCTAATGAGGGTTCTCGTAAGTCATAACTTACTTGGAGGTAGTTGAGAACTAAGTAATGAGCACGGAGCATCATCTAAAAATTCCTAGTGAATTTTGAGGCATGTACTGATCCCAAGATATCTAACTCTCCTATTTTTATTTTTTTTTCATAATAAAAAAGTAATGAGCACTCAGCAGCACAAAGACGATGCATTATGCAACGTCGTTTTGACGCAACAGCGTTTATGATGACCTTCTGTGTTGGCAAACGGTCACAACGGTGATAAACGAACGCTTCATCACGCAGTGAAGTGAAAGCAGCAGCAATAGCAATAATGGGCGATGATCACATAGCGAAGGGACAAGAACTCGCCAAGAAAGCGGAGAACAAGCTCCATGCTTGTTGTCCCTTGTTCGGTTCCAACTTCGAAGACGACGCTCAACTGTTCCACAAATCCACTATTTCCTTCAAACTCGCCAAATCATCTATGTATGTCTCTCTCAACACTCTTTCTTTCGTTCCACTTTATTTGGTCAATCAATGCTGACACCTTTTTTTTTATCGGACAAATGTAAATAGTTACTTTGTTAGTTTTTGTTAGCCGGTTTCGAACCCACGACATCTCTTTCCTTCAGTTCTTTCTTTATCACCGAATCAATCTTATATCTCCAATCAATCCTTAGACTCTTTCAGGGGACAAGGCGGGCCCACTCTTCGTCAAATCCGCTAAATGTCACTTGAAGGTTCTGACTTGTGCTGTGACCATCGTTTTTTGGACTTTAGAAGCTCAGTTTCGTGCCTTGTGTTGTTGTTATATATGAATTATTATGATGCCCCTTTTTCCAAAATACTAACATGCAGTTCAGTTAGATAACAAGTATAATGCTGCAAATGCTCTTGTGGATGCTGCACATTGCTACAAGAAAACTTCCACATCAGGTGCTCTTCAACTTCTTCCCTCAATTTCCTGTACTAGTTTTGGTTTTTTGGTTTAATTACCAATTTTGGTCCTTGTACCTACACACTCTTTTCACTTTAGTCCCGACATCTATAATCTTAAATCTATTTTAATCCTGTCTATCTAGAATTGTAAGGATTAATAAAAATGGTATGTATAAGGACTAACATGAGTCGTTTTCAAAAGAACTAAAAGATAAAGATTGTGCAAGTATAGTGACCAGAGCAATTAAACAGTTTCTTGTGATGGTTGTTGGAACCATTTTGTAATCTCACTTTATTGATAGTGAAGAATTTGGGTGAACTTCGAGATCGGTCCTGTGATTTTTATTTCTCACATTGAGAAGGTTTTCCACATTAAAAATTGTGTTGTGTTGCTTGCATAATTATTGTTTATGCATAAAGTATTTTGCTTGTGTAAGACCATTCATAACAGGTCCTGGAAGGGAAATTGGTATGTTTTTCTCAACAGGACCTGGATCATATTCAAATGACAGAATATAAAGGATATGGATATTTTTTTTTTATTGTGTTCTGTTCTCAAGATTTGGATGGGAGATTGGCGATCTAAACCAGAAGAAAGAACAACTGTACAAGGAGGAACTCTACACCCAGGAAATTTGATTTTGACCTTCCTGCTCTCCTCTACCTTTCTCTACAATTCTCAATGGCAGACTCTATCTCCTATTTGTTGAAATCTCAACTAACTGACAGTAACTTACAGCCTGTCCAATTAGCTCTCAAATCTCACTGACAGCTTCAACAGTATTAACTGACTCCCCTAGTTCCCTGCACTCTTTTCTATTCTTTCTAATATACACCATCTTAAATTGTCCAGCAATGTTGGCTCTGCAATTTTGTTTGTTTGTTTGGAAAACTCCTTGTCCACCTTAAATTTCCATAGAAAAATGGTCTTAGTACTATTAGCATGGCTTGTTACTTTGGTCTCATTGTTTTTATTCACTGTAATTTTATTGATTGGAAGTTATTATCAACTTTCAGGATTTGGCTGCTTCAGTTGATGAGGGAGATGTTGAAAAGTTTACTAGAGTAGTGAAGGAGTTTAATAGCATAACCCCATTGGTATACTTCTGTATCCCAAGACCCAAGTATTAGGAAAAACATTGTCACATGACTACTCTTTAATGTTTATCTAATTCTTTTAATGTTTGTAGTTGTATTTTATTAAAATCAAAATTCTTTTGTGTTAACTGTTAAAAAGTAAGATAAAATGGTTACATGGTTTGGTATGTGAATTGATTAATTTAGAGGCAGTGGTGATCCTCATGATCAAACTTTGGCATGATTGATAAAGATGTCATCAATTTTATTTATTTGTGACTAAATAAAGATTTGATTGATTGCTTTTCAGAAATCATATTCTTAAGTTATGAACATGCACTACAATTTCCTATGTAGATCACAAAATGAACTTTTTCCTATCTGTAGTAAAACTTATTTTAGAATCTCTATTTCTTTAGCTCATTTTTAATCCTTTTGACAGCATATCTTTTATTTTCTTATATCTTGTGTGACATTTCTTTGTATTTTTGTCCTCTCAATCTTCCATTTCTTTGAGCTGGAGGAAGGAATCGTTTCCACATTATATGCACCCAACCAACCTTAGTTGACTCATCCTCACCTTTTCTTTTCACAAGGTTACCATTGCCTTAGATATAACTTCTTCATTTCTTACCCCTCTTTTTTGTACTTATCCATACATTTATTTTAGCATATTTGTCTTCACTGCGTTTGTTCATGACGTCATGTGTTTCATGATAACCAACATGTCATAAAGTATATTTTTGTGTATGTTCTTGGTATCATGGAGATTTGAGAATATTGTAGTAGCATAAAGATGCATCTTCGGCTCCTTAAATTGTTGCTGCCATTTAAAAATAATGCTATTTCTACACCACCTCGATCACGATTGTGTCTTTGTATGACTTTTAGTGTATCAATTGGGTCAATATTTTGTAAAACTACTGTGGAACTTGTTCCATTCCCATGTCAATTATGTTTCTATCCATCTATTTTAATTGAAAGGATATTTTGCAATCCTCAAGAGCTAAAAATACACTTTCAGATTTATCGAATGACTTATTGCTATTCTCTAAAGTCCTATCAAATTCTATGTTTCTAAAGTTGCACATGGCTTGACCGTGTCAATGTAGGAGTCTTGCAAGTCAACCCTTTTGTTGAGAGTAAAGGATGGTTTAGAAGAGAGATGGAAGATGATGATTTGACATGAATAAATGACAACTGAATTCTCTGCAAAAGAAGTTACTCTCAGCTTTGTAAATTTCCACTGGTAAGGATATTATTTTTTTTGCCATAGTTTGGTGGTTTTTCTTATTACTGTTTGTATTACTAAAAGCAGACGGTCATCTGTGCATCATGCCTGTATATGCCCAAAAGTTGACAAAATGTGTTTTCCAAACCTTTAATCCTGAGCTGTAGAAGGGATAAGATCTAATTCACGATGTTTAAAGGCATCATATGTGAGACCATGGTCAGTTGTATGAATTATTAGTTCATTGGCTGTTGTATTTTTACATATACTACGTCCTGAAATTCACAATAGAAATTTATCAAGTGCTTTTAAGAAAATTGAGTGGCTGTTAAACTTGAGCATTGGAAACACAAAAGGATTTTCGTTTAAGAAGGAGGATGACGTAGAATGTGTTGCAAACGGAAAACTGAAGAAAGAACTAAAATAATATCTTTGAAAAACAGGATTAAAATAAGATTTTTAAAATTTAATGTACTAAAATAAAATAAAAATAAAATTTAATAGATCAAAACTGGCATTAAGCCTTTAAATATCTAGCATTGATATTATTCACATTTTTATCAACTATTTTTTATTGTGATTAAGTGGTGTTTGAATCATTTTGCACCTACCTTAGTATTATATTCATTGAAACCTAACTCCAAATAATTGGTACACTTACCTCAATTCACGATAAAATTTCCAAAGTGTTTGATAATTAAAATGGTTTCCTTCTCGTTCTTTCACGACACTCCATTACATACGAGACGGCAGCAACTGCTTCACTGTCGTATTATAAATTTGCATTTCTTAAAATGACAACATAAAAGATCACTGCACAGACACACACACACAACTATATATATATATATATATATATATATATATATATATATATATATATATATTGTCCTTATGCTATTTGTAATGACATGTTTGTTATGTACGTTAACGAATGACATGTCGTTTGACACGCTGAATCTTCTGTCAAATCAACTAATATGAACAAACAAAAGAGAATAACACACCGCATAGGCATTTCTATTTAAGATCTTGTGAGGCTCAAGATTAGATAACTGAATAAAGTTATTCATGTTTTAATTTTGTAGTAAGTTTCTGAATTGTCTTTATTAGCCTTTTGTCGGTGGAATTAGAATGTCATTTCCCATTTACTATTTTTCTTGTAAACAAAATAATATAAAAAAGATACTGTTTAATTATTTTGTAAAACATTCTAAATTTATATGTTTTTAGTTCTTTAAATTTGAATAATTATTTTTGTCTTTAAACAATTTGTTTTTATTAGCCTTTCTATATTTTGAAAAAATAATTTTAGTTTCTCTTTGTTCATGATTTCATAATTTGTGGTAATTTTTAACTTTCAAATTGTTTCAAAAAAAATTTCTGACAATTTTAAATCATCAAAATAATTGACTTGTATGATTTGGTGATAGTTTTTTTTTTACATATTTTGGCGGGTTTAAAGAAAAAAATATGAATGTGAAATTATGACAATTTTTTACATATTATGATATTTTAAACCATCATAAATTATTTTTCAAGAAATTAAATTAAGAAAAACATTTTTGACAGTGAAAATTTGTCATAAATTGTAACACCGTTAACATAAAGAATAAGAGGAACTAAAAGTAACTTTTCTAAAATTTGAGGGATATAATAAAATCATATTTTTAAGGGCTAAAAAATAATTACTCCAATTTAAAAGATTAAAAATATATTTAAGCCAACATTTTATAAAAGTGTTAGCAATAATGAGGGGCTAAAAAATGAAGATTATAATACATAAATGAAATACAATAAGTTTAATAATATCAACTCTTATGAGTTTTTTTTAAAAAAACTTAATGATAGTATTCAAAAATCAACTTACCTTTTAATTAATTGTCTTTTATGATATTGAAAATTAGAGTTATTGGTTTTTTTCATCCCTTAAAATTGACATTGTTTACTTCTAACTTAAAAAATTTGCACTTTTAGACCTTGCATTTTGTAAATAGTGTAACTTTTTTTATCCCCCAAAGAGTTAGAATAGGGATGAAAGCTTAGATATTTATAATACAGAGATGAAATGGAAGTTTTAAAAGTCACAGATGTTATAAAAAGATTTAAATAGTGTAACAATGATATAGAAAGATTTTAAGAGTGGAATAACATTTCTAAAAAAATCATTTTGATAATAATTTATCATCATCAAGGTGCTCTCTTATTGATTATTAATTATAATTTTTGTGTGTTGCCGTCCAAAACAAAAAACACTTTCTGTCGTACTTCCCAACTTCCACCACCTGTAATCTTCTTCTCCTTGGCTTCTTCCTGTTGGCACACGATGCCTTTCGAACAAACCTTGTTACTTATTACGATGATAAATTAAATGTTCAACACACTTCACTCTAACACATTCACACCAAGTCAGCAACACTCCACTCTTTATTTCATGGCCACGTCATCACTTGCTGGCAACTTCTCCCTTCTCCGCCACAGCGAGAAAGGGAGGGTGCTGAAGGTGGGCCTCATATGTGGAGGTCCTTCTGCTGAGCGTGGGATTTCCCTCAATTCTGCTAGATCCGTTCTCGATCACCTGCAGGTACACATTTTTCTTTTGGAATTTTATTTATTCAAATTTAATATTCCTATACCGTTAATTGTGAAGACTTTTATGCCGTTGACTAATCAGAAATCACTTTAGACAAAAAAAAAAAAATCAAAGTAAGCGTAAATAGTGTATGAGTTTGATTGTTTTTATTATGATACGTGTTACTTTTAAGGTAATTTGTATACGACTCAAACTTTTTAAAGATGTGACATTTTGATTGACGGTGTAGAAAGTAATTATGATTGGTTGAGCATACTAATTAAATTCCAGTTTTTATGATGTCATTTAATTATAGTCTTTCATTATACTAAATTTGTTGAATTTTATACTTTAAAAATCTTATCAGTTATGAATTTTGATAGTTATGATTTTTGATAATGTACAGAAATTAAACTCAGTGAGTAATTATTAGAAAAATCAACCATCTTACTGTACATAGTAATTTATAATTTGATGAACTTGTATAATGAGACCATTTTAACTAAATTTATTTTATTGTTTTGGATGATTAAAACTCAAACTCTTACAAGTTAATTATGCTGTTTCTTTAATTTACTTCTAAGTTATAATTTTGGTGTCGGTATTTTGTGTTTGAAAGCTGTTGTAGGAAACAGTGGTAACTGGTAAGTGAATTTGCAGTACTAGATTGCAATTCTGAGAGAAATTGTCACTTGGTTTACTCTGTCTTCCCATTTCTTTCTTCTTTTTTGCTTCTCGAGACAGAATGTGTGAGCTGTTTTTTTCTTTTTTCCTTTTCTAATTTTTTTCATCCTTAAGAAACAAAAAAGAGCTGCAAGCAGTTTTTGCTTTAAATAAAGAAAAAAAGAAAAGGGTATGGTTATTTAGGTGTGTAGGGAGATGGTTCTTGTGTGAATGTATATGCCAAATTGGGAAACAGCTTAAGGGTGTTTTCTGTTTTCTTTATTTCTTTCTTATTTAATAAAAAACTAAAAAAAAAAAACTACCTACCCCGTTGTCCGAAGGCTCCACGCTATGCGCAACAAGTTACCAAGACATAACTTTACCATTGTGTCAAGACTCGTTTTCTTCTGTCTTATTTAATAGTCTCATTTTATTTTCCTTTTATCTGACAGGGGGATGATTTACACGTGAGTTGCTATTACATTGATTGCAATCTCAATGCATTTGCAATTTCTTCAGCTCAGGTTAGTATAATGCATGTTTCCCAAATTCGTGCTGCATGACCTCTCTTTCTGTTGAACTACAGTTTTTCACTAAGTGGATTGGTAAATAGAACTGTGAGAAACTCTGATCTGAATAAGGCTAAACTCATATGTAATGATCAATTGCACTATAGAAAATTTGAACAAGTCAGTGTCTATGCTAAAGTATGAAATATACTATTTGAATAAGGTTCTTCTTTGGTCTACTCATTACTTTCATATTCCTCAAAAATATCAGTGTAAATGTGCATTTCTAACTTAATAATGTTTTAATAATATATAACTCATAGTTAATCCCAGTAATTCCATGATCTCTCATTGGTTTGGTTATATCTCTGGTTTTCTTATAAATGTGCAAGTTGTTTTCCTTTTTCTAGTTCCAGTTATCAAGTTTTGGGTGCATAACATTTTATATTTGCATTTTTTCATCAAGGTGTTGTTTCAAGCTTCAGCTATCTATTACTGAACTAATTACATTCTTGATTTAAAACTAACAGGCAATAACATCTAGGGCTATGCCTTCAATAACTTGGTTTAAAGTGAAATGGAAACAGTAAAAACAATTAAAAAGAAAAGGAAAAGGTTTTTGTCCCATCCAAGCCATTCTTATTTTCATATTCTTTTTCCAGGTATATTCCAACACCCCTGCTGATTTTGATTTTAAACTTGAAAGGTTAGTGTACCCTGTCAAATTATGGAAAATTACAATAAAGTTCTGGTGAAAGTATTTCCAACTTCGGAATAATCAACCATGCAACTGGTCAGTGATTTTCAACGAGAGGTTAATGAATAACCATTCATTGATTTAATAAATCATTTGTGTGGTTAAATGTTCCCGAAATGGAAATATTTTTACTAATAATTCCTTCTTCGTAATTTTCGCTTCAAAGATTAGAATAAATACTCATAAAAATATCATATATAGAATAATTTACATTTGAAATTATGAGAATAAAGATTGCAACTTGTTGAATTTTGCAGCCTTGCCCAAAGTTTCCAGACTTTGTCTGATTTAGCAAAGCATCTAGCTACAGCTGTGGACATAGTATTTCCAGTTATACACGGTCAATTTGGTGAAGATGGTGGCATTCAGGTGCAGTATATATACAAGGAATTCTTCTTGGATCTAATGAACTAGTGTATTTATGAATTGTATTTCTCTGTGATAAATATTAATAGGAATTGCTGGAAAAGTATAATGTTCCATTTGTTGGCACAGGATCAAAGGAGTGCTGCCAAGCATTTGACAAGGTACAGGACATATGTATTGTGTTCTCTTTATCGTAACTGGAATGCTGGCACACATTTGAGATCTAAGATTGGCTTACATTTTCTTACCAAACATAGTTAGATTAGGTTCTAATTCTATACTTTTAATGATCATCATACACTAAGAATTAAATGATTTGAAAGCCTTATTTAGGATTTAGATTATTAAAACTTAATACCTGTTGGGATGCAAAATCTTGGTGCTAATTGTGGTATATGCGAAAGTCAGTGGGAAAAACTTTATGGAGACTTTAAAAATTGAGACTTCCTCAGTATACTTTACATACAGCTAGATTATCACCTTTTCCTTCTCTAGTAATCTTTTGTTACTTAGGTTTGACTTTGACTAGTCCTCCGGCACTAATTTTTTTCCTTAAAATGTCAGCATAAAGCATCATTGGAGCTCAGGAAGCATGGATTCATAACAGTACCCAGTTTCCTAGTTCAGGTATTATAAATTGTTCTAAGCAGGCTACTGATTCACCTTGTGATGATATCTATTTATGCGTTACAAAAGTCTGTATGTGCTAATGTTAGATAAGTGGATGCTGCATGCTTAATGTTCATCTATATTTTTTTGTGTTAGATGTCATCCCAATTTTTTTTTTAAAGTGTTTTCTGTCATTAAAATCTATTCATCCAGATGTTCTTATTTACACACTATTTTGTAATATGATGTCAACTAGGGGTATGAAACGAAGAAATCAGAACTATCAGAATGGTTTAAAAAGCACCAGCTGGACCCTGACTTAGGGAAAGTTGTGGTAAGGAACTTGATTTAGTTCAGTCATTAGAGTTTCGATGTTAATTCATTGTGAGGGAGTTCTTTATGCTTATTGATGTTATAAAATTTGATGCTTCAGGCAAAACCAACAAGAGGAGGGTCAAGCATTGGTGTTAGAGTTGCATATGGTGTGAATGATTCTCTGGTAAAAGCCAATGAAATTATGACTGAGGTATTTTCAATATATTTGTCACTTGAATGGGACCAAAAACTTTTATAATGTGACAACTTTCATTTAAGATGAAGACGCAATTATTATTGTATATAATATGAATATATAGAAAAATCAAGGAGAATAATTATGGAGAAAACTAAGGAAGAATGCATTTTGACTAGAAGTATATTAAGGTCCTATTTCAAGAAACTTCTCCATAAATACTTATAGAAGAAAAAAAATATAAAGTAGAATGAATCAAACTTCTTTTTTAAGTTAAAATCAACTTAAGCACCTTAACTTTTGAAAAAGTAGATGAGAGAGCTTCTATAAAAGTTGAAGTACATAGGTTGATTTTTAACTTGAGAGATATTTAATTCATTTTACCTTGTTAGTTTCTTATCCTATAAGTGCTTATTAAAAAGTTTATCGAAAAACATGGCCTAAGTAAAAAACTATACATCTCTTATAATATACTCTCTCCATTCCAAAATTATCAATGTTTTAGCCTTTCTTTCTTGTTCCAAAACTATTTATGTTTTACAAATTCCAAGTCTTGTTTATTATTTTTTTCCGACTATACCCCAATTTAACAATTGCTATTAAATCATGTCCTACTCTACAACTACTCCTGTGATAGATATTAAATGAGGGAATTTTAGATTAAATATAGTACCTTATGGGTAGTATTAACTATTTCTTAAGTTGTGTGCATTATTCTTAATCATCAATAGTTTTGGAATGGAGTATGTTAACTTTTGGTATTGAAATTTTTGTTTTTGTGATAGGGAATCGACAATAAAGTGCTAATAGAAATATTTCTTGAAGGAGGGAGTGAGTTTACAGCCATTGTCCTTGATGTAGGATCTGATTCAGATAGTTTTCCTGTTGTACTACTTCCAACTGAGGAATGTTTTACCTTTTCTCCCTTGACATTTCTTGTTTATTCACTGCAATGCTAAAATCTACTTGTTTACATCAATTTGGAGGAGACTGAGTATCTATAATGAGACGGAAGAAAGTATCAGTTGCTGTTTGATTCAATTGAATGAGCGTGATGAGAAACAGATAATGAAAAAGGGAACAGGAATGGACTAAAATTTTGTTTGAAAAACTCTGGAATCATTTGTTGGGGAATGTGAAATTTTCTATTCCCTCTAAAATTGAATGGAATGGCCATTCCATTCAAACTGGATTAATTTCCTTTATCTATTGTCTTTTCTAAAATGATAAAATATACTATGTCGCCACCTGCCTCCACTTCTGCCACAACCACCATGCCTACTGAATTGTAATTTTGCTGATTAACAATATTTTTTCCTATTCTTATCTGATTTCACGTATCAGTTACCTAGTCATTCTTTTCTAGACTGAATGAGACATGCAAAAGATAATGACTATTCCAGTCTTTTCCTTCTCATTCCGGTGAATCAAACTGGACCCTACTGAATTCCTGTTTCAAAAATATAAAATGAAAAAAGAAAACAAAAGGAATTTTCAACTGGTGCAAATATGATGTATCATGTGATGCAATTCAAGGCCATAAATTGGACATGACACATGACAGAAAATTCAGTGGTAGTAGTTGGGATTGGTTGTATTTACAAATTCTGTCGTTGCCAATGTTAATTTGAAATTACTCAAACAATTTGTACCTGGCAATCGCGATTTCCTTTTGCCCAATAAATATTTCACACTCAGTATTGATAGAGTAATTTAGATGAACAGGTGGAGCTTCAATTCCGTGGTGCAAATGATGTGAAAGAAAATGACGCAATATTTAATTACCGTAGGAAGTACCTTCCAACCCAACAGGTCAGTACTAGTAGTAGTGTGAATCTGTTTATATGCACACAAGATATACTGCACAAGTACAGCATGTGAATTTTTCCTTCAGTTTATTTAGTATTTTGTTTCAGGCTTTCAGCCAATGCTGGCTAGTGTTTTTCTAATCAGATGAAACATAATTATCTACAGGTTGCTTATCACACTCCGCCACGGTTTCCTTTGGATGTAATAGAAAATATTCGCAAAGGAGCATCTCTGTTATTTCAACAGCTTTGCCTGCAAGATTTTGCACGAATTGATGGATGGTTTTTGCCAAATTCAAGTTCCAAATTGTCATCATCATCAGAAAGTGAGTTTGGAAGGACTGAATCTGGTGCCATAATATTCACTGACATTAACCTGGTGAGATGATTTTCTTCCTTGGAAATAATACGGATATTATCTTTAGTAGTTTTACTACTAATGTTGCTTGTTCACTAGTGTGCTGAATGTTAAAGTCATTGCTTGTTTCAGATAAGTGGTATGGAACAAACCAGTTTTCTATTTCAGCAAGCTTCTAAGGTAATTTCTTGTTTTCTTTTAAATTGACCTTTTCATCTTACTGTGCCAAATGAAGAAAGGCAGTAGGGGTTTTTTGCACCATAAAGTACTTACAAACTTCAAAGGGAACTTTTATCGTACTGCTATACAACCAATTATACTTCATGATAGTGAATGTTGAGCTTTAAAGGGACAATAAGAGAAAAAAAGTGAGAATAGTTGATTTTTTTTTATCGGAAAATGTTAGTTGTTGGTTTTGTTAGAATGTTAATATGAACAAAATGATTGTTTATGAGGAGATATTGGCGTGACACACATTAAGGAATAGATTACAAACAATCGATTAAAGTAATTTGAACACGTGCAAAGGTCATTGGAGGCACTAGTGAACAGAGTAGATTGCATGGTTTTTAACCCTATAAAAAGTAGAGGGAGGCTAAGAAACCATTGTAGAAAATCATCAAAAGGGATCTCAAGCTGAATATTATCCTTGATAATTTAGTTTTTAACCAAGCCCAATGGCATCATGTGATTTATGTAATTGATCTCAGTATCTCACCTAGAGGGAAGGAGTTTGTTGTTGTTTTCATCTTAGTACGTTCCTATGACATAACAAATTGCTTATTTCCTTTTATGGGGATTATACTGAAGCTACCTAATGTTACATAAATGTATCTTGAAGTTCAAATCCCTTGTTCAGAAGTGGGCTGCTGTCTTCTTTATCTCTAGCTGACTAAATGTTCTGTTCTGTAAAACTATATTGTATATTGAAAGCATGATGTTCTACAAACATGACACCAACCAGTTAAATCACTTCCAGATGATAAAGTTGATTATTTTTGTTTTTCTTACTTATGCATGGATAATTCTTATCATTCAGGTTGGTTTTTCTCATACAAACATCCTTAGAAGCATTATTCACCATGCTTGCTTGCGATTTCCAAATCTTGCATCAGTTAGTGGTATATCAGGTCAGCTTCCAAGCAGGTCAAAATCCTTACAACATAACAAGTCATTTTCTCGCCATGAAGGAACTCGAAAAGTGTTTGTCATTTTTGGAGGTAACACATCAGAACGGCAAGTATCTCTTATGAGTGGTACAAATGTCTGGCTCAATTTGCTAGCCTTCCATGATGTAAGTGTCCACAATCAGGAAGACCTTAAAGTTACTGTAAATAATGCTTTGGTAACCTATCTGCTGAAGTTTAATTGTATCGTTCAACTTTAATATTAATGTTCTTATTTTTACAAATTTTTTTTAAAAAAATGTATAAGCATTAATTTGACACTTTTGCACTTAGTTTGTTTTAGCTATTGCATACTTACATGCATTCAGAATCATCATGAGATGTGATGTAACAAATATATAACACTTATCCAGGTTCGCTTAATTTATTGATTTTTAAGTGGAGTAGGGGTTATTTTAGAATAGAAGCTTCTTCATAAATGTTTTATTTTGCTTTATTTTTTAGCAGCTAAAATATAATTTTCAAGATAATATAGGTCTTATACCTATGACTTAGAATTAAAAACTGTTGCATTCTATAAACTTATTGCATTTGCTACTTGAAAAGACTAATGTCATACGTATGACATGTAAGAGACTAAAATCTGTTCTTACAACTTGAGGTAACTCCATGTTTGCTTTCCCCTACAAGTGAGTGTGCATCTAGCGTTGATATTGGAAAAAAGGCTGATGATGTAATGAATAGAACAGTTTTCTCATTACCGTAAGTATTTGTCGTTAATTTTGAAATATGCATATGGGAACAACTTGTTTATTTTATGGTTGTTAGACTGATATAAAACTATTCCTAGGCTTCCACCTATTAGCTTTTGCTTTTAGGCACTCAATCCATGATCAGTAAAATTTGAGTTGACTGTGATTCATTATGTGGCCTCTTCATAATGTAGTTTGAATGAAATAATTTTATTCTAATTATTCGTGTGCAGTTATTCTCTTGTGCTAAGACATACTACTGAGGAGGTACTGGATGCATGCATGGAAGCAATTGAGCCAGAACGGGCTGCAATAACATCTGACCTACGGAAGAAAGTAATGAACGATCTTATGGAGGGTTTGAAGGATCACAATTGGTTTACTGGGTTTGATATTGATGATGATCTGCCTGCAAACTTTTCGTTAAGGCAGTGGATCAAGCTAGCAAAGGAAGTCCAAGCAACAGTTTTTATTGCAGGTATTGACAGCTAAAAAAGAGTTTTCAAGTGATTATATTTTTGCTACAATATTTGATCCCTAATAAATACTCAAGTTTTGCGTTTGCTTCCTAATAAATTTTTTCTTTGTATTGTGTTCCTAATAAAACAACAATTTTAATTGTTGTCCTTGATAAATTAGCGAATTTTATTTTGGGTCCCTCATAAATTTTGTTCATTTTATATTAGTCCCTTTTCAAAATTTATGAGGGACCAAAAAAAAAATTCGTTAATTTATCAAGGATTAAAAGAAAATATCAAAGATAAAAAACGAAATTAATTTATCAATGACCCAAAACGAAATTCGCCAAATTATAGGAACCAAAAACATATTTTAGCCTTAAATTTTTAGCTTCAATTTTCTCTGTTAATAATGGTACAGTCTCACTTTCAGTCACAAAAACAATATTAATCTGAACATGAATAACATTATTCAAGTATGAAAAATGGAACAGTAAATGAATAATTCTCAGAAGATGAAATGCACCCGAAGCCTATGTTTTACACAGAGGCACTCCTCTGTCAATAGGGAAGTTCTTTTGTTCACAAAAACATTCCATACCTCTCTCTAACTGAATTCCCCCTTACCTCCACTCTCTTTCTTAGATGTCTAACCTCCACTCTCTTTCTTAGATGTCTAACCTCCACTCTCTTTCATAGATGTCTAACTAACCACATCCTCACTCACATGCTTTTTCCCTTCCCCTTTCAGCCAAACATCTCTAGCACCTAGCACTTACACTTTCCCAAACTTAGGTGTAGGCCCACTATCTATTTGAGCTGCTGGTACTTGATCCACTTGCCAATGTCAGTTTCTAAAAATATATTATAAAATGTTTTCATATTCACTATTTTATATATTGTTGGAGATGCATAGTTAATTAGTTAGCTATCAGTATCAACATGGAGTGTGCCTTGTGCGTCATCTTGAGAAACATCAATTTGATGTAATGTTTCAAGATAATCACAAGTAGCATTTCTTAAGGTAGATCCGCAGATGGTTGTAGGGGAAAAAGTTGTTAGGGTAGACCATACAGTAAATCCAATAATAGTCATATGGTAATCTATTCTAAAGTGGTCTATAAGTCCCTCGTTATTTGTCTAATAGTGATACTGAGCAGAATATGGCACACTCTTTTAACAGTTGTTTCAATTTAAATGTATAGATAAACTTTCCTGGAATGCAGATTTATGAAATGTGTATCTTTACAATGTCTTACTTTTGTTACTTATAGTGCATGGAGGCATTGGAGAAGATGGTACACTTCAATCTTTGCTGGATGCTGAAGGAGTGCCCTACACAGGTTTGTTTATAATGTGCACTTATGTGAGACTATTAAGTACAATGGTATCCTCTAATCAAGTTTATTCATTTATTTTCTTTAACTTGTATTGTCTTCTGTTCTCTCTTGTATCTTCTGTTGAAGGTCCTGGTGCAATGGCATCAAAGATTTGTATGGACAAAGTTGCAACATCTGTGGCTATAAAACATGTATATGTCCCTAATTTAAATGTTTTCTGTGGAATATAAAGAATACTCCTCTTACATTACTTTTCTCAATTTGTATTAAGAATATGCCTTTGTATCTATTATTAGAGTTTACTACTATAGTTTAGAATTCCTACTGTTATGAATGTTTTAAGTGTAGGAGTTATGGGCAGTTAAATATTTATGGTTAATTTTGTCATTGATTTTCAAATCAATAGGTGGAATTATTAGCAATTGTCAGCTACAAATTTCTTGTATTTTTAAGAAACATCATTGAAATTGTTAGTTTTCCAACAATGTGACACGTTTCTCTGACTTTGTATTCTAACATTGTTATTAAAAGCTTGCAAATTCGGGAGTTCTTACCATAAATAAGGATGTCAGGCAAAAAGATGATCTCTCTGATAAGCCCATAATTGATACATGGCATGACCTCACCAGGAAGCTACAGTGCCAAACATTATGTGTCAAACCAGCAAAAGATGGATGCTCAACTGGGGTCGCAAGACTATGGTAGTTTTATTACATTGTTAGTATCTCTTTTTTGTGATATCAGTTATTAAAGGTTATCAAATATTGCATTATTGTATGCTTATAGAGGATTAGAGGAATTATGTTTTACAACTAGCTGATTCTGTTTTCATTCAGCTGTTCTGAGGACCTTGCAATATATGTCAAAGCTCTGGAGGACTGTCTACTAAGAATTCCTCCGAATAGCTTATCAAAGGTATAGGATAAGGAATAGCATCATGTAATCATCAAGAAGATTTCATGCGTTGATGAAATGTTATTTTACGTGTGCAATGCATGCACCAGATAAATGTTTATTTTTATTTTATGTAACTAAAATTTATAATACATTATAATTAAAATTCATAATAAATAAATACTTTTGAACATACAAATTATATTTTAGATTTATGATAAACAATTTATTTTGTGATACAAGATTATTTTTTACTATTGATAATTTCTTTTAAAAAAATTATTGAAATTCAATTTAAAAATTGTGATAAAAAGGATTGATTTAAATAGATAAGATATGTTAAGAAAAATCCCTACAAACTACCGTGTTTGAAGAATAACTTTTAAAAACGTTTTCGTTGAAGAATATCTCTTAAAAATACTCTCATTCAATATAGTTGTTATAATATATATATATATATATATATAGAGAGAGAGAGAGAGAGAGAGAATTTAGAGTGAATATTATAAGTTTTATACTCTATCTCTGTGTGTGTGTGAGAGAGAGAGAGAGAGAGGAGAAGAAGCATTGCTGAAAAATGGTACTTACTAATGACTAAGTAATGGTGTGGCAATGATATGTAACTATAATATTCTTGTGTCCATCCGTAGTATCCGTAGTATAATATACCAGTAACATCAATGCATTACATCAGCTCTCTACTTTTGATTGATGTACAGGCACATCGTATGATTGAGATGCCAAACCCTCCTCCAGAACACTTCATCTTTGAACCTTTCATAGAGACGGATGAAATAATTGTGACATCTAAATTTGAGGATGCAACTGGCCATGGCCTCACGTGGAAAGGGCACAGCAGATGGGTGGAAATAACTGTTGGTGTCATAGGAAAACGTGGATCAATGCACTCGCTAAGTCCTAGTGTAACTGTCAAGGAATCTGGTGATATTTTGTCACTTGAGGAGAAGTTCCAAGGTTGGTCTCCATAGAATTTCCTAGAATTTAACTATAATCTTTATTTATAGAAGGACAAATTATAATTTAAATTAGCATGATATTCATGCATGTTTTCTTAGCTTATATAGTTTAAATCAATCTCAGTTTGAGTAATTTTGATTTTAAATTGAAGTGGACAAGACTTAGAAACTACAGGATAAAGATAGAAATTAGTGGCCTTGCTCCTATAGAGTATTGGAGTTGTGAAGCTTAAGGTTTCTATGACGAAAATCCTAAACTTAAGAGTTGCCAGAATCGAAGGTTTTCGGTTAAGATGCACTAAATAGTATGTATTATGTAAGTTCAATAAGATCAAATGGACAAATACCTGAGTTAGCAATTTTTAGAGGTGAAAATTGGGGATGTGTTTGGTTCAACTTATTGTAAAGATATAATTACCTATTTTTACTAGCTTTCTGAGAAACTTTCAAATATTTAGCGACTATTTCCCAAAAATAATACTACTAAACATGCACTAAATCATACCATGAGTAGCATGGTTTATGTTTCTTGGATCCATCTTTCAAAATGATGGGGAGATTGATGGTAATGTCACACTTAAGATTTTCAAGCTGGGTAACTGAAACAGAGAAATGCTTTGAGCATAGTTTGTGATCACTAGGTGCCCATCAAACTCAAGAAAATGCTGTGAGCATAATTGACTGTGCTGTGAAGCTTTTTAATTCTATGGACATAATAAGCTAATCCAAACTACGTATAATGGTTATGAGGATGCCTACTGTTGATTAGTAGACAATACAAGAAAGATAAGATTAGGAACAAATGTGTCCTAGAGAAAGTTATAACCCCCTTGGCCTTGAGGCTGGGGTGTGTGTGTGTAAGTGAATGCCTCTTATCTATATTTCTAGTACTTTTCCTACCTTTGTCATAATGGCAGCGGTTCATAATGGTTCGTTCTTTTTCCTATACTTGTATAATTCTTTGCAGGTGGGACTGGCATCAATCTGACTCCGCCTCCCTTGTCAATTATGAGGTAAAGAAATTTTTTTTGTGGAAATCAATGCAGATTTCATAATTTGTAGTTAGTTGGATATGTGTCATGTTCAACCATGTAATTATTATTTACAGAAAGGTTATACTGTTTGACAAATCATTGTTTCTTCACTGTGCAATGTTGTGTTCACCTACTTATTTCTACTCAATACTTTGTAGGTTTCTTTGAATTGATTTTGAATGACAGTTATCTTTTCTTCTCTTCTCTTTATAGTGAGAATGCTTTGAAGAGATGTAAACAGCACATTGAACTGATTGCAAATACTCTACAATTGGAAGGATTTTCACGTATTGATGCGTTTGTAAATGTTGACAGTGGAGAGGTTTGTTGAATCCCTTTTTTGGGATATTTTATCTCCATTCTCTTTCTCCTTGTTTTTTAAGTTGTCTCTTTGAGGTTAATGTTACAATTTTTGCAATATAGATTCAACCTGAAACTTGCTATTCCTTTTGTAATAGCTAGAAAATGGAGAGGTGGAAAATTTGAAAGGAAAATTACTTTTGTTGTCAACCATTCCCCCCTTTTTTCAGCTAAAATATGCTGATCTGCTAGAATGCTGACTAGACTGTCTAATCTATACATTCTTGTTTAAATGCATAGCAGTTTATTGAGTCTGCTTAATAGAATGTCACCATCAACTCTTTGAAATTAAAAAAAAAAAAAAAAAAATCACGTAGTCCTTTCTCATACAGGAATTGTGTTTCATTGACTTGTCATCATCTTATTCCTAGATAACTTTCAATGTTCGTAGGTTTTGATTATAGAGGTAAATACTGTGCCTGGAATGACACCTTCCACTGTTCTGAATCATCAGGTAAATTCTTGCTATGATATTATTACTTTTATTTCGTAATCTTTTCTGTGTATTTTCCTCTATCTAGGCACTCACCAAGTGTAAGCTTTCATCACATAGATGTTGTACTAGGGCATTATTTATTCTACACTGCATCTAAAACCGGTTGGCATATCACAAAGGCTAAATGACATGAACTTGAAGCAGATAAAATTGGAATCTTTTAAATATAGGGAGCAAAAGGAAGCTTTCTACCAAATAGATAAATTAAAATAAGACTAAAATAAGGATATATATATATAAAAAAAAAAAAAAAGCATCTTTATTCAAGTCAAGAGACACAACACCAGAACAAACACCTATATTCCAGTTTTATGATTCTGACTCTATCATTCTATGCATATTTCAGGCACTAGTAGAACAACCACCGTTGTATCCTCATCAGTTCTTCCGTAAGCTTCTTGATTTGGCATCTGAAAGGTCCATGTAAATCTATCTAAAAGAATGTTTCCATTGTTTCGTCAAATGTTGTTATCACTTGAAGTTATTGTGCAGCAGCATATATCATTCATATTTTCCTTTCTGGAACTTGCCTCCCTTTATAATGTGAAACTTCAATTTCGATATTTTCTTCCTTCCTTTCCAAATATGTTTTCGTATTGCAATAAGTGATTATACAGTTTGTATCTTCTTAAACTGACTTTGAAGAAAGATTCTAAATGTGTTATCAACAAAGCTAGTGAACCCTTAAAGGCTGTGAGCTTGCATGGCAAGAAACACATGTGCATGGGTCATCAACAATTAATGAAATCAGACTAAACTCTCACTTTAGTCCATGAGATGCTAAGAGTCCATTGTTTCAAGGTCGTGTTTGGAAAATTTTCTCTATGAGCACTTATGGAAGATGTAAATAGAAGAAAATTAAAATGAAATATTTTTTTACTTTTTATTATAAGTTAAAATTAACTTATACATAATTTAAAATAAGCTATTAAAGAAATTAATAAGAGATTTTCTACATAACAACTTATATATAAGTTAATTTTAATTTATGAAAGAAAATTATTTTTTATTTTTCTTATTTTCTTCTTCCATAAATGTTTATGGAGAAGCTTAAAAAAAGTTTAAATTTTTATTTTTAAAAAATTTCATTTAAGTTCATAACTTTGTCAATTCATTTTAGTCTTTTCTTCTATTGTATTTTTCATTTTAGTCTTCCATAAGGTTTAATTATTTTTTTAGTCTTTATACTTACAACAACTTTATTTTTTAATCTCCATCATTTAAAATATTTCATTTTAGTCCTTATAGCTGTATTTTTTTAAAAAAAATATTATTTTTTGTCTAAAGTTCCTTAACGTTATTACATCTCCAAATCCTGTAAAATTGATACAAAACTGAAACTAAGGGTATACAACTCCTAAAAAAATATCGGCATTTTTTAAAGGTCACAAATGAAAAAACCCATCCTCAGTTCCTAACTTATGTGACACCCATCCTCAAAGGATCTAGTTTAAACTTAGCTAATATTTAAGACCTTGCAAATAAAGGATCCAATTAATATACCACAAACATTAAGAATATTAGGAATGAATTAAGAAATTGTAATTTTACAAGTCAATCAAGCAATAGAAGATTTACATCATCCTATTCCTACCAAATAAATAAATATGATTCTCTAAACATTAAAGCATGAGACATATACTATAAAAGTGTAACTAATATTTTATTTGGTTCAAATGAAACAAGATTTGATCTCTGTAAATAAAATTGAATCTTATAAATGAAAAAAAAAATATGATTGATAAGAACAAATCTACTAAAATTGGTTAACTAATTTCTTAACAAAGATTAATTATCAATAAAATTCGTAAATACTCTACATTATATTGTGGTAATCCAAAACAATACTATGAAATTGTAGCTGAAGTTTTTATATCTACTACCATATGACGATAATTTTAGGTAGATATGATAATGTGAGAAACAAATTAGTAGGTGGGTAGGATTAATCTAGTCGATAAAATCAATTCTTCTAGCTTATAGATTTAGTAGAACAATTTAAATAAAACATTAAAGAAGTTTACTATTTATGAAGAAAAAATGACACGAGCAATACAAATTAATTATTTGACCAATTAGAGAATTAATAGCCATATATGGGTGGTGGAAGTGAAGATATTAAGTGATCAATCAAATTTCATTTTTATTATTCGTATAGTTTTCATGCAACAATTTTTCGTACAATATAGCATTTTTGAACAATGGAAGGTTCTACAAGTTGACCTATAGCTTTTTAACCTATAATAAAAAAATGGAAACTGGCCTAAGGGATGTAGGCTTAAAAGAAATTGCAAAATGCTCTTCATGTTGAAACCGTTAAATTTAGATATTATTGGATATATAACGTGAGATAAGTAAAATATCTCTATTTTTTTTTTTTTGAACTTGGGGTATCTATTGATCGAGAATTAGGAATTTAATCCATTGAGTTATAAAAATCTATTTAAGGTATTAATTTTTTATAATAAATATTTTTCATGGATAAGAAATCCAACTCTTGACCATATATTTAAAAATTAAGATTATTTATTAATCATATTAAATAATGTTGGTAAAATATATCTAATTTGAGATAATTAAATCAAATTCTTCATATCTGTTCGAAAGATTATAATTTTATTTATTAGAGTACTCTAATAAATTTGGACGATTGAACCATTGGAAGCGTAAGGATAATTTTATCAGAGTTAGGTATCTTCGGATCAATTACCTAATTATGAAGAGAATTTACACACAAGACCAATTAATTCATAATAATGCAATTAAATGTGGCTAACTCCCTATATACTGCTACAGTTCTGCTACCTTTATCAGTTTCATTTGGAATTCAATCTCTCGTTAGTTATGACCATTCCACCTGATTATGTGTGTAGAATCAGTGAGATATAAGTCAAAGGGATGGTTTTTTCTCCACATACACTAGTACTAGTATATGTTTTATTCTTAATACACATTAATTTTTTTTTTTTTTGAGAAGTTGATAATTGAATTTCCGATTTCTCACTATTGGTTTTATTTTTTATATTTTATTTTATTTTTAAAAAAAATATTTATTAAATGTGTGGTTGTATTTATTGAATGAGATAATAACATATTTTTATTTTTAGACAAATATTATTTTTTATATATTATATTTATGATATAATATATTTTTGTATAAATAAAATATTAAATCAAAAACTCAGTAAATTTTCGTTATTAAAAGAATTATTTTTAGAAAAAATTAAAAATATATTTTAAAAAATTAAAAAATATTTTTTACTAAAAAATGTTGGCTTACAATTGTTTTTTTAAAAAAAATTATAATAATAAAAAAAATGGTGAAAAATAAAAAAATTCACCTTCAAACTTTTCACCATAAAATAAAATTAGTGTATATTAAAATTTAATATTACAACTAATATTTATTAGAAATGAAACACATAAAACTCTTCTTTGCCAAGTGCCAACACAATTATAAAATGCAATCCCATTATGAGCCTTGCCAATCAAGAGTCCTTTCAAATCACAATGTCTATTACCAATAATTTAGAACACGGATAAAAAAACACCAATAATTTAGAACACTTGGATTTCTATTTGTTCCCGTTTTGAGGGGTTTTGCAACGTCATTCTAGAACAAGAAAGAGGCAGCAACAAAAGCATTAATGTTATGAACTACAGTATAACATACATATCTATTATCTAATACTATATACCCTCTTTCAATCTTTCTGTTCTTTTTTACAGTTTTTTTATTCGTGGAACTCTTATTTATTTTTGCTTAAATATATTTTTAATCTTTATAAAATAAGTAAATATTGGTTTGAGTTCTTATAATTTTTTTTTCAAAAATTTTAAATAAATTATTTTAATCCTTATAAAATGAGAAAATTTCAGTTTCAGTATTTTTTTTTAATTTGCATCTCTCTAAAATCTAAAATTTCTATTTTTACTAGCTGATATTTATTTTTTTTAAAGAAAAATTACTATTATTAATAATAGAATGAACCATAGCATAAAACATGCTAAAGTCCAACCAACACAAAAAGTTACAAATTAGAAAACGCTCCTGAGGATACAAGATCTCCAAAGCCTAAGAAAAAGCAAACACATAAAAAAAAAAAAGTTAATAAAATAAAAGATATCCTTTCTAGCATAACACCAAAACTCCATCACACCAATCCACCAAAGAATACTGCATTAGTTTATGCTCATTTAATTTGGCTGCCACAACGCCAATTCCTTCTACGTAGAAAACACCGTGATAATAAAACAAGGAATTAATTGCCAAGAGCCATTAACATCCAAATGATGTGACGGGCTCACTTGGACCCAAGCTCCATGCATTCCAATAACAAACCATGTAAAACTAGCAACGCCATCCACATCCATAGCAGAACACATTATATATCTCTAACGTTTATTTTAAAGTAGTTAAATAACATTTATTTTAAACGCATAACCAGCTAACTAGTGTCATATAATCATAGCTAGAAACAAGAAACAATAATTTTAGCCTTTTGAGAGATGAAAACCTTTTTTTTTTTCATGAGGACTAAAATAAGAAAGATATTCAGAATTGTTCGTATTATAGAGGTATCAAGTTCATGAGTCATATTATAAAGTTGTAGGAGAGAGTTATTGAACATCGCCTAAGGAGGGAGACCAAGATTTTCGTAAATCAATTTGAATTTATGTCAGGAAGATGTACCATGAAAGCTATTTTCTTGATACGACAATTAATGGAAAGGTATAGGTAAAATAAGAAAGACTTACATATGGTGTTCATAGATCTTGAGAAAGCATATGAGAGGGTCCCAAGAGAAGTCTTATGGTGTGGACTGTTGAAAAGAAAAAGGTAGCATTAAAGTATGTTAATGCATGTATGATGGGGCTACCACATGTGTGAAAGCTTGTAATGGAACATCAAGGTATTTCCTTATCACGGTAGGTGTTCATCAAGGTTCATCTTTTAGTCCTTATCTCTTTGCCTTAATGATAAATGAACTAATGAAAGATATTCGAGAGGAAGTGTCGTGGTGTATGTTTTTTGCAAATGATATCGTGTTTATTGATGAGACCAAAGATGGTGTTAATAGGAAATTGAAATTGTGGAGAAGCATTTTGGAGTTTAAAGAATTCACGATAAGCAAGAGCAAGACAGAGTATATGAAGTGTGAGTTTTCGCGGATAAGAGATGGTAATCAAGACACAGTCCATCTACTTGGTTAAGAGGTACCCAAGAAAGATGTTTTTAGATACTTGGGATCAATTTTGCAAAAAGGTGGTGAGATTGATGAGGATGTAAATCATAGAATTAGAGTAGGGTAGATGAAATGACGGAGTGCATCAGGGTTTTTGTATGAACGCAAAATTCCCCTTAAGCTAAAAGGAAAATTCTATAGAACAGTTGTAAGACCGACAATGTTATATAGAGTAAAATGCTGGCCAACACATAGGTAACATGAGCATAAAATAGGGATAACATAAATGAGAATGTTAAGGTGGATGTGTGGTTATACAAAGATGGATAAGATAAGAAATAAAGATATTCAACGAAAGGTATCAGTGATACCGATATGTGAAAAAATGAGAGAGCATAGATTGAGGTGGTTGGGAACATTATGAGACGGTCACTGGATACTCCCGTAAGAACAAGAGTGTGTTACCACGAGCTTGACACAAAGAGAGGTAGAGATCAACCGAAACTTACCTAGGGAAATGTAATTAAATAATACCTAATGGAGTGAGATATGGCGAATGGTATGTCTCAGAGTGGAGAAAGTTATAAGTTTGGTGGAGGGTTAAACCTATTAGTAGTTCTATGTTCTAGTCATTCATTTGTTTTTGTTCTCTTCCCCTTCATTTTTTCCCTTTTCCTTTCACCCCTTTTTTATTTTAGCTTTTTTCCCTCTCTTTTGTCTTATTTATACTTTTTTTTCCCTTCTCCCTTTCTCTTTCTTTGTCTTATTTCCGATCTATCATTGAATTCATCTTCCACCGATTCCAATTAACTTGGATTAAAGATGTTGTTGATGTTGATATTGATGTTGAAGACTAAAATTAAAACTGACTCATTTTACACTACCAAAAACGTATTTAAGCGTTTGTTCTTTTTTTTTTCTTTCAAATTGATGAAAACCATTTTATTGAACTATCAACCAGGTCCACAAGCCAAATATGTACAAACATTATAATAGTTCCAATGTTGTCAAGTTGAGCAACATGTTTAATCCGTAGGGCCACTTTATGGTACATTATACATCACGTCCCTAACTAGCTAGGTTCCAAGTTCACATTAACCACAAAACCATCAAGTGTTGTTGTGGCTAAATGGTTAACACAAGTCCTGGTAGTGACCGGTGATAGAGATCACGAGGCTGGCTTTGCCATAATGTCATACTATCTTTGCTATCTTCCCACCTTGGTGGCCTCAAATCCCTCACCACAAGCCATGTGTTAAAGTACTCTCTAAACTGAGTTATGAGGCCATTTTTGAGGGTCCAAACGTGCACCCAATAGGCCTTTCCCTCCCACCCTTCGGCGATCACGTAGTCTCCAATGGCAGTGACTTGCCTCGGCTCGAACCGGAAGCCCTTGGTGTGATCTGTTTCCCCTGTGAGCACCTTCATCATGTGGTGGCATTGAGGAGGACCATGGAACCACCATTCAAGGTCACTTGCTAGCAGTTTGGCCACATTGTCCATTGTTCCTTGCCCTAATAGTGCCTTGTAGAGCATTTCAACTATTGCCTTATTGTTTTGCATCTCCACCTTTTAATGATCCTCCGTGTTGTGAACTTTTTTTGAGTGAAATTTATGCTTCTAGGCTTATGTTTTAGGAAATGGTCGCACTAGTTGTGAATTGCATGGAGGACTTGGTGGTGTCACAATTTATAGGCATTGACAAGAAGGTATATCCGAGTTTTGTGCCTTATTATTGGTCAAAATTAAGAATGCATAGACGGTTGAGATTGATTGATTTGAGGTGGGGTATTGGAGGGTGTGGATTAGCTCCTACAAGTTGCGATTAATGTTTGCACGATTGAGATGACAAATGTGTCAACACCAAGATGTTCATATAATAATTATAATTGTAAGAGTTTGAATGCTTTTTATGAGGAGATAACGATGTGAACTTGTAGACGTATGTGCATGATAGATCCAAAACTAAATTTGGGGATAATATAAAACGACTCATCATCCCTTGGGAAGTTCGGCTTGTTATTAACTCGTGTGAAAGATGGACTCGTCGTTTTCATTAAATGTTTAGGCATAATTTAAGGGTGCTATGAACTTGAAATTATGTTTTAGGAATGTAGGATGCAGGACCAGCCCTTCTTTCGTCCAGCATAGGCAACTTGTGTTAGTACGAACGAATGACTAGTTGATCACTTAAACATGTGGCTTCAAGTTTATTTGCGAGTTTTAATTATATGTATAAATATCTATAAATAAAAAAGAAATGACTTAATTATACATCTTATCACTTAACTATTATTATTTTATAAATTTTACTACCTAAGTTGTTTTTTTTTTTTAGAATTTTACCATTCAAATTTTTAATTTTCATACATTTTATATGACTTGTGACTTAAAAAAAGGTTAAAGAAAAAAATGATATTGTTTTATTAACAATTTTTGTAAAAGGACACCATTTTGTTACCAACATGCTACTAAAATATGCAAAAATAAAAAAAATATAATAGTAAAATACGTGAAAATAAATGGATGATAAAATTTTAAAAATGATAATAATTGAGCGATAAAATATACAATTAAGCTCCTTTAAAAAATGCAATTAAGCTAAAAGAAATTATTGAGAGGAGTCTTCAGCTTGGCTTTAACGTCTAACCATTTTCATAGATTAATCTCTCACCAGATAAGACGACACTGTAAGGAGAGGGGAGGGGGAAATCACGAACAAAATATATCACCAACTATAGAACTTGATTATTTTCCAAATTATGATGCTGACTTTTATTATAAGCATATGATCAGATTTATAGTATTCATAGATATAAATCTAAACATCAAGTTCTTGTTTGATTCAATTTGTTTTGGAAAAAAAAACTGTTATTTTTACTAATTTCTTGAGATAGCTTTTAAGAAATAAATGATTCTTTTATAGAAATCAAGGTATTCTAAATAAGCTCTAAATATATTCTCATTTTATTTTTATTTTTTAGAGTATTCTCTCACTCAATATGTGTGAAATTAATCTTTTAAGATTAAGGTAAATGCTAAAACAACTACTGCTCCCAACAATGGGATTTTTAAATGCATAAATCTCGAAAATGATTGGTTGAACTAATAAAATATTTAACAACATTACTTAAATTAACTTAATTAATAAGCTAGTAAAGGAGTTTATAGTAAGCTCTTCCAGTGCATGCCTTACTAAATACGTAAGTAATAAATGTGTCTTAAATAATGAATTAATTAGAAATTTCCAGAAGTCGGAGTTGTTAAACTTAATCGAAATATTGGTTATAAGTTGTTGTTCAAATTCATTGGATTCATTGGACATAATTAATCGTGATAGTAATCGGAGTTTTTGATGAAATAGTAATCGGTGTTATTACTTAAGTTAATTATTTGGTAATAAATTTGAACCTCACCCTATATTTGCATTAAATATTTTACATAGTTTGAGTTATATATATATATATATATATATATATATATATATATATATATATATATATAGCACCGGTTCACAGTGATTCAATCCAGTTTGGTATTCATACTGGTTCAATTACAATTTTTTTTCTCTTTTTATAAGATTTAATTAAATAATATTTAAGGATTAAGAAAAATAAAATGATTTAGTGAGGTATTAAATTTGTTTAAAATTTATATGCTCTTTTTCAAAATTACGTTTAACATTAATGACACATACTCTTATCTTTTTAATATTTTCTTTATTGATTTTAATTTTTTTTTCCTGTGAACCTAGGGTTATTTCACATCCGGGAGTCAAGGATTAATATCACTTGAGAGTTATTAACATTTATTTAAAAAATTTACACCTCCCAATAAATATTTTTATGTATGCATGAATTTGGAACTAAGCTCCTGACCATTTAAGAAACAAGGTAATTTATCTATCATGTTACATCATGATGATCTTCTTTTTAATTTTTTAAATATCTTTCATCAGTAATCAATTATATTATTATTTAAATTTTTATTGGCAATGCATGTGAAAAAGTAAAATAAGTCCCCTTAAATGTTAAAGTAAAATAGATAATATCAAACCAACTATTCTGGATCCCATTAATTTGGGCTTACCATG
This sequence comes from Glycine tomentella, assembly GCA_007407185.1. Taxonomy (NCBI): domain Eukaryota; kingdom Viridiplantae; phylum Streptophyta; class Magnoliopsida; order Fabales; family Fabaceae; genus Glycine; species Glycine tomentella. The sequence goes on from PYAF01004503.1 coordinate 558,539, forward strand.
TGACCTAGGGCCCACAATAACAAGCTAGTTAATTGCTTCAACCTAGTTAATTTGGATTGTTGATCTTTATCTAAGCAGTGCCAACATGGTCAGGATAACTTGTGTTATTGGGAGGTCTATTGTTCAAGGATTATTAAAAAATAAAAAATAAAAAAATAAAAAAAAAACTATATATAACTATGTGGGGGCATTTTCATGTGTACGATAGAAATATAAGTTCATTTTATACATTTTTTACACTCATTAACTTAAGTGTGGGAGTGCCTGTGTACGTGTATTTGTAAGTTCTGCTTTTCATCAGAGGTTTCCATCGCTCGCTGGCATCATCTTTGTTGCCTGATGCATCCTCCTTATTCGAAGGCATCAAAATCTCAGGATTTAATATTTATCATAAGTTTTTAATAATAATTTTGATACTAAGTAAATTTTAAACTAAATACGTAATTTTTTATTTCTTTTGATATAAAATTTAAGAGACTATTTTCTTAGTACTTTAAAAATATAACATTTGTAACTTTTAGTTTTAAATTTTTTTCAAACATTGGTTTAACTAATATGGCATTATTTAAATAGTATTTATTGTTTATGTTAATATTTATCAAAGAAATTTGATTATTAATTAAAATTAAAATAAAAATTTTCTTTGAGTGAGTAATTAATTATAACAAATATATTATATAAAATTAGTATTTTATTCTATAGTTTATTTTATATTGGTAAATATATTAATTTCTTTTATGATCCTCTATCACTACAAGAAAAAATGGAATTTCCGACGGAAATTTTCCGCCGCTAAAGCCTTAATTCCGTCGGTAACATCAGATTTCCGACGGATTTCCGACGGCCTGAAATCGGTCGCTAAAACGGGCGTAGGAAAGGTCGTCGACGGATTTTGAAGTCCGTCGGTAATGATACGGACGAAAAAATCGGTCGAAAAGCACCATGGAGTCCGTCGGAAATTTCCTGGCGCATGAGATTTGTGGAAACTTTTTGGGACGGAAAAAACCCGTCGGAAACTGCCTGTGGGACACTAGCGACGGAAAAATCCGTCGGAAAAAGGTTTTTTAAAAAAAAAATCGTTTTTAAATATTTATAATTTTTTTAACCTATTTGTTATTCATCAATATATAAGTAAATATTTGCTACAATATTTACATCTAAAACATGCATTCAATTCATGAAATATTAAAAGAATTTAATCTCAAACAACTTAACTAATTCAAAGAAAACAAACTCATAAAACCACAAAATCTTATAAGTCCATACTAACCATCAAATTCAACTCATAAAAACACAATTGAAAAGCATGTTACAGCTTCCACTTCAATCTCTCGAACTCCTCCATTATTGAAAAGCAAGTCACCAGCCTTAAAAGTTCCACTTTCAGGCTCAAACCTGCCAAATACGTATTCATGTATTGTTTGTTTATACCTCTCAAGCCATATACAACAATTACGTATTCATGTATTGTTTGTTTGTACCTCTCGAGCCACTTATCATCTCAAATCAAATTAAAAACAACCAAATTACACTATTCTAAAGGCACACTTTCTGAAATAGAAAACAACAAGACCCGTTAGATACAAGTATGTGATTCACAAATATACAAGGAAAATGCATATCAGAGCAATGGAAACCTATGCTATAAAGTAAAACACATCTCCCTAAGTGCATAGACTTCCAACCAGCTCTAAAAGGAGTCCAAAATATATGCAGACCCTATAGACCATGGGACAACAAAGGAGGGGGGAAGCAAGCCAAACTGCACCATGAAATAGGAAAAGTAGCAAATTTAAGAAACTTTACTTGTGTTTCACTCATTTGGCAATTGAAAGAAAGAACACATGCCATCCTGCTAAAATTAACTTGCTAATAGTAATAACAAAAATTCAAAACAAACCATTAAGGAAAAATAGTAAATAAGGTCATATAA
>PYAF01004503.1:564131-602464 GCA_007407185.1 Glycine tomentella
ATAATATACAATATAAAAATTAAATTAATGATGAACATAGATTGTCGTGATTAAACTTCAATTAATTTTGATAGGATAACATCACCAAATTAAAATATCACCTAAAGAATTGGATGCATGAGATAAACTGCATAATCATTATTCTCTTTACATGTATTTTTTTATACATCTTCTCTTTACATATGTTAATTAATTAAGTAGAAAATAATTAGGATGATGAGTTTTAATAATCTGAAAAATCATTTTAAGAAAAAAAAATATAAATTATTAATAAATTTAATATCATTGGTTAAATTAATCAAATTTTTTAATTCTTGTAGATTAATTTTTAAAAAATAAAACTTATATATAAAGACAGAAATAATATTTGATTTGACAAGTTTTGGTTAACATTACCATGCAGACACCATACAATGTTTATGCAAACTGTGGTGACCCATGCATATATATTAGCAAGAGCTACATTTGCCACGCCTGCATCTTCGTCCTTATCCCTTATATGGTGCTACTCTTTTTCCTACCTACCAGCCCTAAAATGTTGATATGCCTCCAACCATGTTAGCTAGTAACAAGAGATATGATATTTCTTTAACAATTTCTTATTGCAATACTGATCATATCATTTAGCTTTTTTATGGCTTATATTACTCATTTAATTTTAATCTTTCTCTCTTTTTAATTTCTCTTTTTATTGTATAATATGAAAATAATTTATCATTAGGAAAATGATTCCATTTGCATTTACTATATAAATAATCTAAAATACATATTAATTTAGTGGTCGTGTGGTACCTCGTGGGGGTCCCCATATGAGCATGATGGTCATCATACCGAACCTTAATTAATCTAATTTCAACCCCATTTAGTTATCACAAATCTCAGTTAGTAGGACCACTTGGATAGTTGACCCGTTACGATCAGAGAACAATGATTCTATGAAGATGCAGTGGCATTGCCATTGGCAGGAAAAGGACAACATTTGACCATTCAAGACCTTTTTTTTAGACCTTTTGGATCATCATAATATTCTTGAAGACTGTACTCTAATTTGTTCTTAATGAGTTGAAAATATGTGTTCTTAGAGTTCTTGGTAAACCCGAATTCCTTCCTTCTCTTTTGGGTTTATATATATATATATATATATATATATATATATATATATATCCTGATCTTCTTTGTAATATTTAGTTGAAAATATATCTTTGTAATGATCTCCGAGTCGGGCGAGGTGTGAATACCTGCCAAAAAGACTCTAGTGCCTAATACGAATCTTAGGTGTTAGTCTAACATTGATTGATTACTTTTCTTAATTTTTCTTCTAATGTTCTTCTGGCTATAGGCATAGCAGTAACAGACTTGATAGCTGTTGAGCCATCATCTGTCAGATCGTGTGAGTGATGGGACTACTAGATTGGTCAGTCTGAGTAATTGTGGGTCTTCTATGAATATATATATATATATATATATATATATATATATATATATATAATTTCATCAGTGAAGACGAATTTAAAAAAATATATCAAAGATATATATGCTTTCACTGAATCACTGAACTAGAAGATTTAGGACATTTTGCTTATTTACATGTGACCATATAATTCTTATTTTGCTAGAGTAACTCGATTAACTCACTTATAATTTGGTACAAAAGAAAGTGAGAAACCACATCTAGCTAATGACGACGTGCCTTGCGCATTATTTTTAATTCATTAAAATATGCATATGCATAAAAATTAGAAGTGTAATTATCAGATATATATATATATATACTTCAAAAGCAATATTTTAAGCATAATTAAACAAAGGGCAAAGCAAATGAGTGGTGAACACAACTGCATAATATGATCTCTATATATTTCTTTTGATACAGAGGAAAAAAGAATAGATAAAAGGACAACGACTCCTATTTCCATGGATACATTCAACACTGAAGTATTAATTAATTACGTAAAAAGCACAAATGGATCGAGCATGTGCATATATGGAAGCCCCTCATGTACATAAAGAGTTTGGACGTTCTCCTAATCAATGAATAGCATGGCCATAAATCCATAATAATCCACGTAGAATGTGTCATATATTGACATTTGAGAGAACGACAATGGTTCTAAACGCTCATGGCTGAGAATTGAGAACCAATCCAATCTATCATCCTCTAGCCAGCAATTTTGGAGACTATGCATTGAATTTCCTTGGGTCATACTAAATATCCATGAGTTTGACATGCATATCAATTGCAGGTCATGGCATTTGCCCCGAGCCCCATTATTGGTCCATTATATTATAGTTAAATCACTGTTTGAGGTGACACATGTTAGGAGAAGGATCATTTTCAATCCAGAGAGACTCTGAGGATTATACAAAAGAATGATCATTTCCACTGTTTGATGCCGCGTTAGTGTGTTTAATTAAGACTCTGAAGATTAAATTATTTATTATAATAATTAATTTTTATTATTAATTTATTTTAGTTAAGTTTGTTGAAAAATGATTTTAAGATAATTAATTTTGTTTGGATACAATAAAAAAATAGATCTTGCATAGTAAATTACAGAAAAAAAGGTAGTAAATTACCAAAAAAAAGGTATGTATGAAAGTAAAAGGAAGAAATGTTGTTGAAAAATTTGGAGTAATTTGGAAATAATAATATTCTTTAGAGGAAAAAAAACTGTCTAAAAATAATCACAAGCTTTTAAATTCAGATGTATGAAAACAATTTATTTTTAAAAATTTACAAAATCTACCTATTGTCCCAAACACACATTGCAAATAGCTTTTTTTACTCAAAAAAACAACAATAAAAAAACTGAAATCATCAAAATTTCTCTAGGGTAATATTATTTTATGAATTACTAAATGAAAAAATAATCATTAAAAGGGGACCATTTAATTGTATAAACATTCCACCTCTAACTTCTTTCAAGTCCTCACTTAATAACTAATTAAACTAATTAAACAATTGTTAGCTGAAATAATATAATTGTGAATATTTAAAACTTCCCCTCAAGTTGGAAAGTAGAAAAAATCCAACTTGGATATCAAAGTGCAAAAGAAGGACTTCGGTAAGGTTTAATTTGGTATGTGGGTCTACTAACTAATCTTGTGAAGCAACATGAACCAATTATTGAATTTAGATGGAACATGTTTTCTTAATGAAATGACGGCCAATGTGCTTGGATCTCTCTTGGCGAATTGGATATCGAATTATATAGTTAATTTTTAATCACTCACAATATATTGTAATTTCATCCGCATAATTTCATAAGAATGATTTAGTAAAAGGACTGCCTAAAAATATCTGTAATAACAATAATTTAAAATTTTGGTATTCAAATCTTTTTAAGTCTTTTCACGTTAGTATTCTTAGATTTATTAATATTTTGTATCCTTTTATGAATACATTCAAACTCTACATATCTAGATTTTCCACAAAATTTTCATTGAGTTATGTAAGACTAAGAAGATGACGAAAAGGATGTCTTGTCTTTTTCTTGATCATAGTCTAAGCCTATATTTATCCAATCATTGCTTATCACTTTTTAAAAGCGTTTTTAGCATGTTTGATTCATCCAAAAATCTTATTAAATCTATAGTACGACATGTTATTTCCCCATTCAATTTTAAGACTTCAAATAAATAATCAATCTTATCAATTATTTTAGCTCTTTCAAGACTTTCTTCTAAAGTCTTAACCTTTTTCTCAAAAATCACAATTGATTTCTTTAGAGAAATATTTTCATAAACAACTTGTACTTTCTTTATACTTATATTCCACAAAAATCATATGTGAGTTTTGTAGAAGAACATCATAAGCCATTTCCTCATCATTTGATACAGATTCAGATGAACTACTACTATCAGACTCAAAAAAGTTCTTACCTCAACCTTTTTGTTTTTTGTATTTGTTATCAAATAAATGTTGGCTTTTTAAGCATTTGAGCTGCTATTATAGTTGTTTAGATCTTCCAATGTAGCATTAAACTATTTTTCTTCTTATTTGAACGTCCTCTTTTCCTTAGCTTAGGACACTCAACCTTAATGTATCATGGGTTCTTACACTTGAAGCAGATGATGTCACTAATTTGTTCTTTCTTTATTTATCCTTCTTTCTGGAGTAGTGTTTGTACTTCCCTTTCTTTTTCAACATCTTCTTGGACTTTTTGGACAAAAGGGACAACTTATCATTTGTTGATCCACTCGATGAGCTCTTAAACTTGTCCATATGTGCTTTGAGGGAGGCTTTTTCTTTTCAAATTTTTCGTCTTTCTTGGTTGGACTCTCCAACCTTCAAAGCTACTGAATTTTTGTTGTTGATTTGTTCACACATTAAAACTATTAGATTTAAGAAAATAAATTGTGAGAATGTGGATTAATTTCAAAAGAGTTACTTTTGGAGAAACTTAATCCTTCCTTTATTGTTATTATTATTCCCTCCAATGATTCTAATAAGTAGTTAATCTTACCTAGAAAGGAAAAAAACTTTCAATGGTAAGTGGTAGACATATAATAGAAACTTGTTTTTGTTTTGAGGGGCATTTTTATCACTATAAAAAAAAAAAACAACAACAACAACAACTTTTGAGGGGAGTTTAAATAGCAACGGGGGATGGAAATAGCAAAGTCTATCAGAATTCTCCTACTCTGCACTCATCCGTCCGTTTAATCAACTTGGGCTTTTATATAAACTATTGAAAGTTATGTAGCAAAAATAAAAATCTATTGAAAAGGGAAACAATATTATTTGAAACTGCATGTTTTAAGAAAAGCGTAATTATTTATTAGGCATTACTTTTTTTAAGAAAACCTCAAACTTATTTGATTGATGTAGTTTATGGGTGGACTGAAGACTAATCTCTCAAAGTAATAGGTTTATTTAAGAAATTGTCCTCTCCAAATAATAATTAATATTAAGACGGGCTTGAGATTGATCATTAATTGTATTCTAATAAGTGATTTTTTGAGTAAACTACAACTTTAGTATTTAAAAATATAATATGCTTTCACATACCATTTTAGTATTTAAAAATGTATGTTTTTCACATTAATCCTTAAAATTGAGATTGTAAATAAATCTTTAAAAAAATTAGTTATTTAATTTAAGTTTATAAATTTAATCACTTATTGTCCTTTTGACTTTTTTAAATATATATTAATATTATCATTTAAGTTACATATTTTTTTATTTTAATTTTGAGGAGCCTTTAGTATAGAATCTTTTTATGGCTAATATATATATATATATATATATATATATATATATTTTTTTTTTTTTTGCTTTACTCGTGATTTTCTCTTTCCTTTCTCCAAATCAAACTATAAGAAATTTTTACCAAAAAAATTATCCAAATAATACAACCCAAAAATTATTTACATACATCATATAAATTACTATTCATGGTGACAAATTGATACCCCAAACCAATTTCTCACCATGATTTTTTTTATTTCTTACATTGTAAAATTAGTTCTCAAGAACTAATTTTACGTGTTTTTTTTTTCTTAAAACAACCTTATTAACATCGGTTCCGCAAGAACTAATGTTGTAAGGATTTTTTTATTTAAAATGTAGGTCATAAAGTTTTCTTAAATTTTTTTCTTATTTCAATTTTGTGGTTTTGATTTTTTTAAATAGATTTCTAAATTTTTTTCCTATATAAGTGATATTTTTTATAATTATTTTCTTTTCTCTTTCCCTAAATGTCTAATAATAACATTATGGATGATCATTAAATGTTTTTTCCTATCAAATGATATCACTTATCATATTTATGTATTCGAATGTTTTGAATTACTGAGTTGCATTTTAATACTTATAATTTTACATCAATTGCAAACTATCAAAATTGAACATATTTTATTTATTTAATTTATTTTGATAAAATATTTAGATCACCTAAATATATGCATTTTAATAAATATTTAAATAAATTATATTTACATTAAGTATTTAAATATATAAATTTTTCTTAAATGATATTCTGCATAAATTCTATTTTTTATAATTTAATATATATAAATTAGTGAACTAAAAAAATTTAAAAAATAAAACCAAAAAAATAGTTGATTTTTAAATAAAAAAACAAACAAAATAAAAAAATCTTTAAATAAACATAAACAAAAGAAAACTCAAATAATTGAATATAAAAAAACCAAAAAACAGTTAATTTTAAATAAAAAACAAACAAATAAAAAACAATTTAAAATAAACAAAAACTAAAAAGGGCAAACAAATAAATAAAAAATAGTTAATTTCTAAATAAAAACAAACAAAAAAAAAACAACTCAAATAAATAAATAAATAAATAAATAACTTTACGACATGGGTCCCTAGAAATCAATGTAATAAGGTGGTTAAAAAAAATACCTAAAATCGATTCAGGAGAAATCGAATTTGGAGGAACTGGTTTCTCATTATAAATACTAATTTATATCGTGTATATAAATAATTTTTGAGTTGTATTATTTGGATTATTTTTTTTATTTTTTTGGTGAAAAATTCTGAACTATAATACTTCAATGTTAAAATGAAAAATAATTTACTCAAAATGATCATAATTTGCAAAATCTCTAAAAATAACAGAATCTGACTAATGCCCGGAAGACATTATATGACATACTTTTTGTTTTAATTATGCTCCTTGTTTTAAAAAAATATTATGTTAGTCTGACTAAATTATATGAGCCCCACTCACGAAAAATTTAATAAGAAATACAACAGTGAAAGAGTATTCTTTTTTTTTAAAAGGAAATTTTTTTTTTTTCATTTTAAAATGTCTAATAAGTTGCTGCTTTCGATAAAATAGCTGAGCTTTGAAACTCACAAGACACGGTTAAAGAGTACTCCACATCAAATCCATTCCATCCCCCACAACATTGAAAGGGAAAGGAGCAATTGAAGCTTTGTGTTGGTTGCACAAGGAAATTTGAGAAACTTCACACAGTGAACTGTAAAATGATGGGGAAAAAACAATGAGAAGAAAAGGACTATAAATTATAATGTACAATTATATTTTCTTTATAAAAAAAAAAAAGCACATAATTTTGCTGCAGTAAGCTGTCCAAAATACCAATAAGCAAAAAAAAAAAAAAAATCCTATGGCATAACTATGTCTCCCAAATCCTGGTCCATTGTTGGAATCACCAACCAATCATCTGGACAACAATAACTAAGATCTATAGCATCCACAAGAGTAGATTCATAGCCAAGCCCCTTAGCATTTTCCACAAATGGGAGATCCAAATTCTCAGTGGTCAAATTGTCATCTAAGCCTTCAAGGTATCCCAGCCACCAAGTACATGAAGAATCTTCAATGAGTGCTGATGGGGTTGGTGTTGGCGTTGGCTCAGCCAATACACAAGGTCCTGTTGTGGACCATGTTGGCCCTGGCTGAGGCATAGCCTCCAACATGTAGTAACAATATTGTGCACCTGAAGACATGGACACATCAATTTCATTGTTGGAGTTGTTGTTGTTACCTTTAACGCATGGTGGTGGTGGTGATGGTGACCTATGTTGTGGCCAAGCATGAGTTGTTGTTTCCCTTGCAGCATCAGAATGAACATGATGATAGACCCTTCTTGAAGGTTTGCTTGGAAAATTGGTTTCCTCTGAACCCATCTCTTCTTTCATGAACTTTTTCCTGTGAGTTTGCATAAAGGGACCAAGGACCAAAATCCCAATGAGAATATAACTCTTGCTATGGTGGCAATTGGAAGTTAATACTTAGCTTGTGTAACTTTTGGTATATTAATTAATACTTTATAAAGATATTAAATGTAAAGTTCTTGGAAAGCATAAGCCATTAAGTACGTTAATTTATTTTTAATTTATGCATGTAAATAATTTCATTATTTATTGATTGTTTTCTTATTACATGTATATTGTTGAGTTTAATGGTGATTTATTAATAATATAAAATAATTTTACACTATCATCTAATAAAAAATTATTATTAATATAATTTTTAAGATAATTTTTTTATAAAAAAATTATTATACATAATAATTTATGATTAGATGATAATATAAAATTATTTTATATTGTATATTTTTTCTCAATATTTTTAAGAATTTTATCAAATATTACTATTAATATTGTGTTTAATTTGGAATACTTGTTAATATTTTCACATTATTTGTTATTTATAACATTAGGCAAACAATTGTTAATTTTTTTATTTCTCCTTTTATATTAATGTTTATTAACTATTATTTTGATAATTATAAAACTAAGTTATTTTGTTTTTTATAAGATGAATTATTATTTACATATTGATTCAAAAATAATAATTTACTCTTATCATCACTTTTTTTTATAAAAAAATAGTAATTATAATTTATTTAATTATTAGATATATAAAAAGGAATTCATTTATTATTAGATAATACTTTAAGGTGAAAATCATTTTAAATTGGAAAAAAAAATACTTCAGTTAAGCAAGGAAATAGGAAAGGGGCAAGAAGAGTGAAGTGACCAAACCAAGACAAGAAAGAAAAAATAAAGTTGGGGGAGAGAATCAAAATGGGTCAGAGACAGCAGCATGTAGACAGACACGTATGTGGTGAAACCATGAGACACATCAAATCTTCTTTAAGCAATACACTGCGTGTCTGCAAAGTTATGGCCAATTTTCCACACCTTTCTGGCACTTTCCTGCAAATCAGAATTGATCACTGTGAACAACCCCATTAAATATACTCTTCAATCTTCATGTCTTCTATCAGTCAAAAGTAGGATAAAAGGAAAAACTCTTTTACTTGACACAAAATTCAAACAATCAAGTAGCAGGTAGTACACACTACAGACCTTATCAGTGCACGCCTCAACTCTTTGGAAGCGTGGAAATTGTAATGTGATTAATCCTACAATTTCCCTTTATTAAATTATGTTTAATTAACTAATTTTTTATAAAAGAATTCCTTTTGTCCTACTAAGATATTCTCTATTTCAGAAACAAAAGCATAAAATTGAATCCACCTTGGTAAGATAAAAATTACTTTTGTTGTTTTTATTTATTATACACAACCTCATATACAATGTGAAACTAAGCATGCACATGGCAAGCATAATATTGAAAGTTATTATAATCATCGTTACCCTAAAAATTTATTTCATGTTCTTGAACTATTTTGAGGTAGTCTAGTTATCGCAATTCGCACCCTTCCAGAACATTACTATAACAGTGCAAACACTGCCTTTAGCCCAATGGACATTGCTTCTTTTTTTTTATTGACCCATATTTCAACAAGTAGGCTAAGATTAAACTGCCCATAATACATCGGACTCTACTAGGTGGTGTCTTGCATACATAATCCATTTTATGGAAAAATTTATGAAGTGTTATATTCTTATGAAAAGTTTCCTCAACAAACTTGTTTAGATTTCTATTTATAATATTACTTTGAAATTCTCCGAACATAAAATCTACATAAGAGTTAATTCTGTTAGCTTTCTTTGTATTGTGGTGGATCAAGCTAAGACATGCTCGTATATATGACAATGTCTCAAATATGATTGATTTTGAAGGAAGAGACTCATGAAAAATTTAAAAGAATTAAGCTAGGAGTATGTTTAATAACATTTTTTAAAGTTCTTTCTAATATATTTTTTTATTTTTGGTTTTCAATGAGGATATCTCTAATCAATAATCAGAGACTAATTTTCTTTGAGATATAAATATCCCTGAAGTAAATTTTGTCTCTCATAATAAAATATTATTCGTACACACAATCAAGAATTAAACTTGACAACATCTATCTAACAAATGTATTAAAACTTGTTAGTCAAACTCTTCCTAATGTGCATTTTGAACCGAGGGTGAATGCATAAACTTATAATTTCTAGCCTTTGATTTGGCGTAAAAGCATTTATAGTTGGTGAGCAACATGTAATAGATGGTAAATAACCAAGTGTATGAATGCACCATTTGTTTTTATTAGTAGTAATCAAAGATATGTATAAGAGTTTATAATAATTTACATACCTTATTCAATCAATTTAACTTGATTTATGGGTTGAATGCATCATTTTAAATTATGCATGGTAGTGTCTACTATTTTTAGTTGAATGCACCATTTTAAAATATTGACCAATTTTTTTTCCAAACAATTGTACAAATATCTCAAATCCCAGTTAGAAACTTCAAATTTGTGTTTACCTAACATGGTGGTCGGTTGTCTTAGTGTCTCTTCATATAAGCAGTTAATATTTTGCCTCATATGTTCAATTACGAGATATCACCGAATGGTTAAAATAGAAAGAAAAAAAAAAAGATAGTAGCTAGGAGTTATTTGTAATTACAAAGTATCTTAACAATTTTAAAAAAGAATTATAAGAGTGGTAAAAATGATAATATTAAAATAAATGTGTGGATGAAAAAGAAAGGAGAAGATACATAATTATATATGAGAAAATAGTGGTGTGAACTGATTGAGAAAAAGATAACTGGAAATCAGTTATGATTATTTGAATTTGAACAACTGTAAACTATAAGGCCACAAGAAACAAGAGCATATCACATAGTTTTTAAACTTGTGAAAAGAAATAGAGAGGGAAAAAAAAAAGGACATTGGAAAGAATTTCTATGAGGAATTTTATCTGTAGTGAATAATATTTTTAAAAATTTGGTCTTTATAAATCGAGCTCAATAATATCTATGTAACCAACCTCATCAAGAAAGATAAGACTTTTAATATTGTTGTTTTGTTTAAACTAGGATCAAACTAGTGCCTTCTGATTTCTCACATATTAGAATTGGCATTTTTGGAACTCATAGAGAATTACAGTAAAAGCTGTAAATTAACATGGTTTAGAATTTGAGTTTACTTGGTATATGTTATCACTGCTATAAGAAATCGTGAATTACTATAAGAAGTAAAAAAACTGGAGAAAAATAAATATTCTACATTCCAAAGTCCAAACCCTCCAAAATTTGGAAAATATGAAAACCCTGCATGGTATGGAATGGTTTGGGTCTCGATCCTTAACAATTTCATTATTTCACCAGTAAAACTCCCAAACACAATTATTCAGTATAGATAGATTGATTTACATAGCATGCTAATTAGTATCACTACAACAAATCAAAAAATTAGTAACGAAATTTAATAGTAAAAATTACACTTTTTTCTTTATTAATATTAGGTCACAAAAAATTTAATGACAATTTTAAAAAAATTATATATAAATTGTTTAGTGATCACTAATGTTATTTTTTGTTGAAGTGATATTTATTTAAATGTAACTTTATTTTGGTCTCACAGTAATAGGTTACGCATCAAGAGACACGCAATCCATTGGACACAAGCCATCTCTAGTAGTAGACTGAGCTAATTATAATTCCAGTCAGTATTGCCTTGTTGGAGAAATGCAGAAAAATCTTGAAAGAGATATGGTTGGTAGTTGGAACAAAGAATGTCTTTGATATCTTCAGTTCTTCACTAATACATATTGAACTTTTCACTCAATAAGTTAAGGAGTGGCAGCTAGCCTAGCTTACATCCTTGTACATTCAATTCCTCACAGAATCTGATTAATTCCAGTATCTCAGGAAAAGCAGAAATGGAAGCTGCATTATACACTGCTTGAGAATTGAGATTACCTCTCTAGGCACTTATTGCAAGTGGTGCATGTTTCCAATTTATTTAATCAAAAAACATGTACCCATCCAAAAGAATCTCTAAAAATGCAGATCATTGATTTACCAAAAAAAAAAATGAAGACCATTGAACCAAAGAGGATTATGATCATTTTTGAGAATCCGTTATAAAATTATGTTTGAGGCAAAAAAAAAAATTTATCGGATCAGGACACTTACTTTTACGTTCAATTTTGTTTAATATGTTGAATTTAAATTGCAACTGTAACATTTTCAACTTAAATCAAACATGTACTAGGTTGTGTCACTCCACTTTTGGACTCAATTTTTCCATTACGACAGAAAAGTTCTTTTGTTTTTTCGAAAGTGAGAGGTCAAATTTATCGTTAGTGTTGAGGAAAAATAGTTTTCTAATAACTAATATGTTATCATTTGCATATATTATTTGGTCTCGTGGTTTGCGAGTAGTACATTATAGACAAGAAGGTATTTTCACAAGTAGGTTCCAAGACTCGAAGGATGATGATGTAGCATTCATATTTTGGCTTAATTTAATCACATTATGCTTGTCAAAAGCTTTTTGAAGGTACCTAATTTCTCTAATCACACACCTAGATTAAAAGCCGTGTAATCAAAGACAATTTTTGTTAGAATACAATAAGTGGATCTCAAATCTCTCTTCAAATATTCTAAAATTTTCTTTAGAAGCTCTTTCCCTCTTGAGGTGTAGAATGACATATTTTTTGTAAAGAGAATATCTTTCGTTGGAAACAATCTTACTCAAAGTGATTAAAGTATCACAGACAACAAATTTTTTTCTCCGAAATTATGTACACAGATCTCAAACTCGAGAAGATATCAAGCTGAAACATTCCTGCCTTTGGTGAAAAGTAGAATATTCACATTTAGTAACAAAGCACCCAAAAATTGGAAGCAATTAATATATATATATATATATATATATTATATATAAAATCCTCCACAAAATTAAGTGATGTTAATCGGGACAGAAAATCTCAACTTGAATTTAAATAATGGTTTTTTCGAGGTTTAAAAGATGAACAACGGTGACACATACAAAAACTAATACTTCCGTAATCATTATCAATATGTTATACAATGTAAATCAAAAACCCTTTTTGCAAAACCTTACATACTATTACCCAATAACCACACACGAATTTATAATACAGTACTTTTTTTCATCCTCGATTATAAGGCACCAACCCTTTACATAGTTGGTATAAAATATAAACACAATTAGAACTTTTGTATATATTAAGAATACAATGATGCACTGCCGGATCCATGTTGGTGATTTTAGTGTCATCTATGGATTTTAGTAGTAATGTGATTTGCTATAGGCCAATGCGATTACGCGTTAAGCTTTGGAAACAAGTTAGGGTAGTGCGGAGTGCACGCTTGTTGAGCCAACGCATAATTGACCGCGATTACGGTGCGGGGTTCCAAGAGGCAGCGCCCCTGGCTGGGATCCAGGGGATTGTTGGAGTTTTGTTTAAACTCTATGAGTTATGAATAAGAGGCGGTTAACAATTCAAAATAGTAACTACTTATAACCGCTCTTGGGAAAGGGAAGAAAAATAACTACTCCCAACCGCTCCGATCACCAACGGTTACGATGGTTTATCGCCAAGAGTTGCATTGTTTGGAAAAACTCCTATATAAGGAGTCATTTGGCCTCAGATTTAATATATACGAAAATCATACTTTCTCTCTACATTCCTGATCTGTTCTCTATTGCCAGAAGCAGATTGTTCTTCAAAGAATTATCCCAACAAGGATTTCGTGAACCCAGGCAAGAATAGGGTCGAAATACTTTGTTCGGAAAGTGTACGAACACGATTCTTTGAATTTATCCAGGATTATCATACTAATTCTCTAACAATCCATGTGCAATGGTGTGGGGACAACAAGAATTTTTTATTTATTTGTATATTAAGAGTTGTATAGTGAAAGAAATAAAAAACAAAACTAAAAAAATTAAGTATTTCATTGTTAGTCTTACTCTTATATATACAAAGAGACTATTTTCAAATTTAAATTTATAATTAACAAGTTAGCAAGACATAATTTTATCACTGTATCAATACTCGTCTTTATAGTTAAAAAACTATCATTTCAAAATTGATTCTTTTTCACTACTTGAATCCTAGACAAAATTATTTATATAAAATATTTTTTAGAACAAACCTAGCCATACTTAGAATTTAGAATTTAGAATCAAATGCAAGTCTCAAGACTCTTTTTCTCTAATTTGTTTTTGTTTTAGAAAAAAAAATCTATAAAAAACGTGATATAATATTTCATTTCAAATTGTTTCCATAAAAAATAGGTATTGCCCTTATAAAATATTTAAAAAAAAATGAGTGCAAAAATATAAGAAATTAAAAGAGAGAATATCCTTAAAGAAAGAATAAATTGATACTAATTTTGCTATTTCATTCTCTCTTTTTTGCATAATTATCATTTTGGTTCTCTAATTTATTTTTTAAGTTTAACTTGGTCTTCTTATTTCTAAAAGGTTCAATTTGACTCCTTAATTTATTTATTAGGTTCAATTTGATATATTTTTTAAAAAGTTTAATTAGGTGCTTTATTTTTTTAAAATGAATTTAATTTTGTCCTCTCTTTTTTTGCGGCCTCCTAATATTTTTAAAAAATGATATTAAATTTGATTTTAAATGGGATCAAATTGAATCCATTTTAAAAAGAATAATGAACCTAAATAAAAAATTTAAAATTAAAGATACCAAATTTAACTTAATAAATAAATTAAATGATCAAATTGAACATTTTAAAAATAAAAGAATTAAATTAATCCTAAAAAATAAATTAAACATCAAAATAGTAGTTAAACTTAATTTATCGTCCCTACTAACAATTGTTTTTGGATCCGCGATGATGGGAGCTATTTGGTTACGAAGGAATAATATGATATATATTTAGACAAAGAAATTCAGACTTGAGACATTTTGGGTGAGGAAAAAAGAGGGTTCTGTCATTCTTTATCAGCATGGATGTTAATTCCAGACGCTTGTTTAGGAGCTATGTATAAGAAAGCTAGGGGGATTAAGAGGGATGGTGGTGATTGATCGAGCTTAACAATTCTGCGGTTTTAATGGGATGGAGTAGTTGTGTTTATATGGATATATAACCTATTTGGATAAGCTTATTACTTTTAAGAGAAGAGAATGAGAAAAAAAAAATTCATAAGTTCAATGTTTAACTTATAAACATGTTAATTTATAGAAATTTTCTCGTTAAGTGCACTGGGTGATTAGCAGATTTTCTAAGAGCATATGTATGAGGACTTATTTGAGGCTGTGCATTTTATTATAAGTGAAAAACAGTGAGCGGAATTGTTTTGATGAGGGAAGGTCTTGGTATATTGTTTCTGTCTATTCTATGTGGCTTTTTGGAATGTTAATCATGCTGCATAAATGGTCTTCGAGTTTATTATGCTTGAATTACTGGATGCTATGGCTGATATTTCACCAAAGAGATGATGTAGACATCAGATGTAACAGACATCTTAGTTCTTTAGGGGGATTGGCAGCTTAGCAAACTTATAACATGTTAAGAGATGGTTGTAGTGTTTTCACATTAGAGAATTAATTTTAAATCTAAAATTGATTTTAACTAGATAATTTTTGTATCTTTTATTTCATCTGAAGAGTTCAATATTGATTTTAATCTAAAATTGATTATGAATGGAAACAAATTTGGATAACTTTTGTGTTGGATTAAAATTTTATGTTCAATTTTGCTCTTGTTTTTATAATAGAAAATATTCAAACATAAATTATTTCAAAATCAATTTTAATTAAAATTAATTTTATTAACTTTGATCCAATCCCACACTTAATCTTTTAGCGGATCAGGGAGTTGCAATAAGAGTAGTGCTTTTAGCTTTTAAAAATGGTAGAATATAATATATATATATATATATATATATAATTGGTGCTTTTAACTTTTTTCTTTTAGGCTTGGTTTGGGTCACGGCCTGTGTGTTATCCAATGCCATCGTTAACAAAATTTTCTTTTGACAGCTAAAAGAAAGAACTTTTGTATTAATATATAAAAATAAATAATTTATGTAAAAGACATTCTCATTGTTATTTAATAACAAATTACTAGTATGATAAGTTTATTTATTTATATAATATTATTTCAAAAATTATTTTAAAATGTTTTTAATTAATTCACATTGTAAATACTTTTATTAACTACATACCTATTGTAGTCTAATTTATATATAACTGCATAAAAATAATATTAATTTATTGAATCGTGCTTTCACAAAATCCAGATAATTGCAACCTTTAATTACTCCAACCTGCTGGAAATCTAGGGTGGTGTGGCCACTGCCATCATCACAGGGCTGGAACTACAACTTTTTTAATTTCTTTTTAATTTAAATTATATGTAATTTTAGTTTAACTATTTTATTCAATTAATTCTTTTATTTTTAAAATCAATTAAATTTAGTCTCTTCAATAATTTTCTTTAATACTACATTTTTAAACTCTCATATTCTATCCAAATATTTGGTGATTAATGATGAACTTAGGATACAAAATAATTTTTAAATTTTATATTTAGAAATTTAATAAAAGAATTAATTAAATTTAAAAGATTTTATGAGACATAAGGTTTTGAAAAAAAATTAAGATTTTTTTATTAAGGTGGTGTTTGATGTTTTTGGTTGAGTTTTCAATAATAAGTTTAAATACACTGTCAGTTACAAGATTTTATACTTTATACTGTTAAAAAAATAAACCAACACTTAGATATGTTTTTTAAAATAACTATTACAAAAATTAACAACTTTACCATATATAACGTTTATAATAATAAAAAAACTTATTTCATTCTAACTAATTTCTCGAATAAAAGAATGCTTAAAACAACTTAATCAATTCAATATATGGAAATTTGAATAAAAATGGAAATTTAAGGGTTTGAACTATAAAAATCAATGCATCTTAATTTTAGAGGAAAAAATCTTGCATAATCCAAATTAAACGGATAAAAAATGTATAATTTGCCTAACTCTTATTTCTTGTATTAGAATTGAATTACTCCTTCTACGGTGTTTTGGAGTCATGAATTGGGTAGAAATGAAAGTAAAATACAATAAAAGAGATGAAAGATAAAAAAAAAAAATATTGTTGTTTGGCTAGCATGAAAAATAATGGAAAGTTAAAAAAATTATAAGACTAACCTATTTACATTTGAGTCCAAAGAAGAGATGAAAGAAAGTGAAAGGGAAAAATAACACAGTGATCTTTAAAAAAATCATTATGTAAAGTTGTTGTGTGTGCACATCTTGTTGTGTGTCACTCATGACCTTTTTTTTTTTTTTTTTGCTTTTGGTATTTCATTTTGCAAAGTTGTTGTGTGTGCACATCTTGTTGCTCCACAAAGCAAATTGGTCTTTCACTTGCCATGTAAAAAAGTAATTGGTTTTTAAAGTGGATCATAATCAATTATATGTCACCAAATTAAAAAGATTTTATAACATGGATTGACATATAATCGAGTATGCCATAGGCGAAATTGATAATATGATCATGTTAAATAAATGCAGGCATTTAATAAGAGAGTAAAAAATAAAACTTGTTAATAGACAGTTTTTTTTAATTTTTTTTCTTACTAAAAAATTTTATTTTAATTTTTTTTTCTTGTTCACTTTCTTGGCTTCAATCAAATTATCTTATTTTTCACTCTCTCAATATTCTTTTTTACTCCTCACACTTTCCTTCTTTTGCTTTTATAAACAAAACACAAGCTAAAAGAATAGTGATTAAACGATTTTATTGGGTTAACTTTTTTTTTTTTTGTCTTCAAGTACATAGGTTAAAAAAATGGTTTGACTAAATATATACAAGTAAACATTGTGGTCTGCCCATGCTCCCCCTAATTTTTGTCACGCATACTAGAAGCCATGGCTACGCACATGAAATCAAGAACCTTGCAGAGTTTGTACACAACAACCAAGAAATGCTACAATTTACTCCTTTTAATTTGGTGCTGATTGCTGAATCCCCCAATCTTTCTATTTACGGAACTCAGTGCAAGTTTGCAACAAAGTGGCTTCTTAATTAAGTAGTTCAAAGTTACAGTATCACTCCCGTACGTGGAGAGTTCTTGTGATTTTTCTTGGTTCTATTGGAGTATTATACTTAACTAAACAGTGTACTATTTATGCACGTAAAAAGTTTTATAGTGATAATTCATTAAAATTTATGTTAAGTGTGACTTTTAACGTATGTATTATAAAAATTATTAAATTTATCATATATTACAAAGTGTAATTAGATGATAATAATGTATAAGTTATTTACTCATACTAAAATAATTAAGAGAAAATGAATTGTTTCTATTAATTAAGAAGTTGTTGGTATGAATAGTATTGAATTCAGTTTTTTTAAGTAATATATCATGTTTGAGTCTTATAGATAAAAAAACTGTGAGTGGAAGCGTATACCCCACTAAACATGCTTAGAGCTGTGTTTAGAAAGTTTGGGACCTTGTGCAAATTTTCTTAAAGAAGTTTATATTATATGAAGGATTTTGCTAACGGTATCTAACAGTTAATATAAGGAATTAAGAGAGAAAGAATTTTATTGGAAATAACATAAGAGCATATTTTGAAAACCATAAGAGATTACATTTTTTGCATTTGAATAAAAAAAAAAATCCTCCATTACTTGCTTAACCAGTGTCTTTAGAGTACTAATTAACATTTGCCTAATATAAATTATCAATTTACATCTTAATCTTCTAGATTTTGAATATGATAAATTGTTATATTTAATCATTTCATTTTCTAGCTATCAATAATATCTAAATTTTTCATGATTATTTTTTCATTGTCTTGAATAATAAACACATAAAATGATCATTAAAATTATCTACTTTATCCCTAATTAAGTTTTACCTCTAACAACTATTGACATAGTTTAAGCATGTTAATTCGATTCTCATGTGACATTAACAATGGTTTTCTCTATTAATAAGAAATAAAATTAAATTTTAAATTATAAATAATTTTAACACTTTTATTCTTATAATCAATTATGATGGCCATTGGCCAACAACTACTGAAACCATATATTGGATGAATGTTGTTGCATATTTCAATTTGAATGATAGTCAATAACTATCAATGACATATGATTAAAAGCTTATATAATAACAAATGAATGCATATGAGGCCTAATTAAGACAAATCCCTTTAAATGGTCTTGCCTTATCCACAACTCTAAAGATGATAAGTCAGATTTTTTATTAAAATTAATGAATATTTTGCATTAATATTATGGTACCATCAAAAATTATTTATAAAAAAGTGTTGTTGTCAATTTTGAAGAAATAAAAATGAAAGAAATCTTTTGTATAAGAATTAAAACTAAAATTTTCTTATTTTATAGAATAAAAAAACCAATTTAATCTTTTCTTTTATAATGAATTGTTTTTGGCAGTATTATCTTCAGATTTATATATGATCACATGAAAAGGCGTCTCTGTTAGAATTCATATATAATTGCATGGCTCACTCACTTTATTTTCACAGCTTCGATATGGGTACATGAATTTCACTGCAAGTCCACTTAATTTACTTGTAATATTTGTCCTAACTAACTAGGCTACAAGGTAGAAGTACTCCTATTTAGCTAGGTCCCTCAATCGGAGAAGAAAATTCATGCCTCACAATGAGTTTATGTTGACGGTTTTCCCTGTCTTCAAGGCCTTGATGGATTCTGAGTTGTATGTGACATAGTAACAACTTTGATGATTTTGAAATCTGTGTTATAAGTTATATTAGTAACACTTATAAAGTTGAATCCGAGAATCAAATTCAAAAGTTGTTTTATGAGGGATAGTAAGTTTGTGTCTGGTTGTGAGGAAGAGAACGCAGGAATATGAGGGGGAAAAAAAAGAAATAGGTTAAAACAAATAGATGAATATATTTTTTGTTTTTTAATCATAATTTTTTTATTAAAGACAATTATATATGTTTCATTGGATAGAATTATTATGAATAATAAAATTAATTTTTCAAATATTTATTTATATTTAGGATTTGAACTCACTAACTAAACTGTATAATTTCATACTAATTAATTTACACAATTGAGATAAAAAAAAATTATTCTTTGATTAAAGAGAGGATTAATCAATTATGGTGAACATAAGCAGCGTTGCCTGATTAATCAAATATGCAAGTATAATCGATTAATTGAAACATATTTCTTTGCATTTATTTGCATATAAGTGAAGAAGTATTAATGTTTGAACCCCAAAAAAATTGCCTGATTCAGTGCTTTCAAACAACAAAAATAACTTTTTTCATATATCTCCATCCTCTTCTGCGCTCTTCCACTATATTTAATGCGTACCAAACACAAGCTAAGTCCTTAGAGCAAAGACACCAACTTTGGTTAATGAAGTGCTCCTATTAATTATATATATTAAATTTTGAAAGATCTTTTATTATTTTTTAATTGAATTAATTGTTATATTTTTATTGAATATTTTTTTATAATTAATTTTAGTAGTTTATAAAATAGAGAGATTTTTAACTAAAGGAAGAATTCATGTTATTTATTTATTTATTTATTAATTGACACATTAACTTTTAAATAATATTCACAAATATACATTAAATTACATTCTTCTCTTCCAAAAGATGTTTACATTATATTTTTATTTTAAAATTTACACTCTTTTTAAAATAATATATATATATATATATTATACTTTAACCTATTCTAATACAATGAGTCCTTTAATTGTGGTAAGTAATTACAAGTAAACCTTCTAAGGATATTTTTTTCTTTTATAAATTTTTAAGATTATCGACAACTAATTTTCAATATTTTAAATATTAATATTATCAATTTTGAAACTTCACTATTAGAATCTTTAATTTCATGATTTCATTTATTGAAGTCTCAAATTTGATAACAAAATTCAAATATAATATCGATAATGTTAAGAATCACAAAAGGACAGTAATTGACTTGTTTCACGTTAAAAAAATTAACGTATAACATAATATTAAGAGAATCTAATTAAGTTGGTTGAAGAAAGTATATAGATTATTATAAACTTGTTACTGTATTTAATTCTTATGAATAAAAAAAATTGTAACACAAATAAATATCTCAAGAGAAAAAGTATAATCTTCAATATATAAAAAAGGAACAATATAGTTTAAACTTTAAACATCACAAAAAAGGTATAATTTGACTGAAATAATATATAACAAGATAGATTTTATTTTATTTCAAATACCAACTAAGAATCTCTCATGATCTACTTTTATACATTTACTATAAAATTAACAATTAATGAACGATTAGCAACTACTGAATTCCAATTCCTACCACAACATTATTAAAACTAACTAATTATGCATTACCAACTTTAACAATGAAAACATTTCCAAATAATTGAGGTTACCACCCACAAAGAAGCACTTCTAATTAACATAATACACTAAATTATGATCACAATTTGGTAGCTCATGGAGTAGTTAGTGCGTTGGCATATATAGGGGTCCCAACCAAAACAAGATACGGATCATAATTATCATGAACAAGATCTTGTGCTTCACAATTTTTAAAACACCAAAATGCCCTGCGTCCTGCGTACTTGTCCATGCTTTTCATGGCTGTCGTATCCGATTTTTCAAATAATCAGTTTTGTGTTTGATTCCCATAGAATGGGATTTCATAAGGTCAGCCAACCACATAGCCCTCAAATAAAGGGGATAGATCATGACCCTGACAGCTTAGACCATGCCCAATTTGGGGCTTCTCTAACATTAAAAATGCCATAGTGCCCTGCTAAAGATGTTAGTAGATCATTGTTAATTAGAAAAGGTTAGCATTTACATCAACTTGGTTGTACTTTACAAAGTACATATTGGATGGTTCAATATAAATATAAATTAATGTAGATGTTAAATTATGTATTTACTATAATCGTTTTTTCCAAATTTTGGATCATTCAAAATCAATGAGAATATGAATTCATGCCTTCATTGATTTTGAATGATACGGAAGTTGTAATATGTAATCACTCAATTAATGTTTTTCGATTAAACACTTAATTTTCTTTTTAGTTATGAAATTAAGGGTATTTTCTAAGCAATTTTTTTCTAGTAAATTACACTAAATACCTATAAAATTTCATAAAATTACATAAATATTTCTTTTCTTTTCCTTTTACATTTACACTAACCTATCTCCTTACAGAAAAAACACAGATAATGTTTTCAAACAATTAAAGAATATTAATGTAATATTATATAAGGAGTGTTGGTGTAATTTTTTTCCTTTAAATATTCAATACAGTTGTATATTTAAATATTCAGAATTCACATATGAAATTGCTGAATAAATCGAAATAATTTGCTGTAAATTAATTTATGTTTTGAGACGCTAAATTCAATTTTTAATTAAATTGACACGGATAATCCAGTTACTAATGAAAACAAAGATGCCCCGTTAACCACACCAATTGGTGATGTCCTATTCTTTTCATCTGCTTCTTTGTTTGTTTGAAAGCTTACAAGTGACAACCCAATATAAATAATTAGTATGAATAATTTTACCATTTTAAAGCCTATCATGATCGAGTTATATGAGTCAAGCAAGAGAAGGAATTGAAATTTCCCCTTTGGATTGAGCACTTGATTAAATAAACTGCGCAGCCCTCCCTGAAGTTTTACTATCACTAATATAAACAAAATTACCCCTGAAAAATAAATAGTTGATGATTGACCTTTGACAAACTAGCCACTAAATCCAAAACATCCACGTTTAGACCATGCAACTTTGAATTTGATGGCATGGATTCAACCATAGCAGACGGAGTTGAGAGCAAATACTTGACTTAACCAAGGAATCCTATTCATGTGAGTGATGTAGGTTTGCGTTTTTTCTATGTAATACAATGTTAGTTAATTAATTAGCTACTTGACGTCTCCATTATTATTGACTTGGCTTCCACTGCCGTACATCACACATAACCCGAATCATAGTATATTACATTATCTAAGCCACCATTAGTCCAATCAAATGCACTTTCACACGAAGCACGTACAAACCACACACACGTGTGTGTGTGTATATATATATATATATATATATATATATATATATATATATATATATATCAACATTCAAAGAATAAAATTGCAATTTTTCCCTACGTTCAACCATACAATATATATCCTAAAACTGTACCCTATGCTACTATTACGTTCAAAAAGACTTGATAAATTCAATACCAATAATTTAGGAATTACTATATTGATCATAATTCTTAAATATGTCTCTATACCTAAATTTCCTCCCTTTCATAAAACTTTTTTCTTGGATTTCACCTCTTGTTACTCCAAACATTCAGTGTGACATTTTAACTAGAATGAGTAAGCATTCAAGATTTCAAAATGAGTTTAATATACATGTATTATTAGTGTAGAAATTCACTTATATAGCATTAATAAAAAATATTAATATAACGATTCATTTAATTATTATAAAAATTAATAAATTTATTATATATAATTATTTGTGATTAAATAAACAGTATATAATTTTTTTATTGTTCGTACATATACTATTTATTCTTCAAAAATAGCTGCAACACTATATATAATACTGAATTATCATTGATAGGGGATCATTATACAAGCTTAACAAAGTGCCTGATCCTAAACTGACAGCTACTACCAACTACCTAGTAAAATAAGCCAACATGAATATACCAAGAAAAGAAAGTTATTACAGTCCAATACAATTTCTTGAGGAAGTGACTCCACCATCCACAACAAGGTTATGGCCACTAACATACTTGGATTCATCACTAGCAAGATAAAGTGCAGCCTCAGCAATGTCCAAAGCCCTCAAAGTTGGTCCTCTCAAGTTGGCAAGCCCTCTAACAAACTCCTCAATCTTCTCCACCTCCTCTGGGAATGGCACCCCAAAATTGGTGCCCTCATCATCATCACAAGGCCTCCATGCATTCACAAGCATGGAAGTGGCCACCCCAAATGGTGAAATGCAATTGACCCTAATCCCATACCTCCCCAACTCACAAGCAGTGTTCTTTGTAATCCCAACTATGGCATGCTTTGAGGCAGTGTAGGCATGTGGTCCAAGGCCCCCCATGACCCCAGCAACACTAGAAGTTGAGATAATGCACCCAATTCCTCTTGGAATCATCACCCTTGCAGCATGTTTGATCCCTAAGGCCACACCCTTCACATTCACACACATCACCTTGTCAAACTCATCAGGGTCAAAGTTGACAATGCTCTTGTTCTTGGACTGGTTCCCTAGCACCCCAGCATTGTTGAACATGATGTCAAGGTGTCCATAGCGAGAGATGGTGGAACTGACCAATTTTTCTACCTCTTTTTCAATGCTAACATCACAGTGGACATAGGTTGCTGAAGGAGATAGTGTCTCTGCAAGCATGGCCCCAGCTGCATCCTCAACATCAGCAATCATCACCTTTGCACCATGCTTCACAAAAACTCTGACGATTGCTTCACCTATGCCCTTGGCACCCCCAGTTACTATAGCAACTTTGCCTTCCAACCTATAATATTAGTATCAAACATATAAGTAGAAAAAATAAGAAGAAGAAGAAGAAGAATAAATGTTATGCTTAAGTTTGTTCTTTTATGTGTATAATCTAACAGGATTAATTAATTCCATATATCATTTGGTTAGGGGTTCAATTCTTAATGTATGAAAAAACATTTATAGAAAGAAGTCAACTTTTTAAATAAATCTCTATATTTTGAAGGATTAGTATCCAACTCTCGAGTTAAAATAAATAAGTGTATATTATTAGACCATGCTAAAAAATGTACAGTTTTATAAAACGTTGTGCTAGCTTCTTCTCCTTAGTTTGAAGATTGTGGACTAACCATTGGCTGGAAGAGACTTTTTTTTCCCCAATTTACTTTGTCAAACAAAATGGTTTGCAAAATGCAAAGAGAAACAGAGAAAATAGATTATATATATATATATATATATATATATATATATAATTTAAACATTTGGTACCTTTTAGATGAAAGGGAAAAAGTGGTGTCTGTTATCTGTGGAGCAACTCCCTGAAGAGGTTTCTCAGACATTACAATCATGGTTGAGACTAGAGAGGGAGCAAAAGGAGAGAGAGAGACAAAGACAGAGGAAGCAGAGGGGATTGACAAATGAATGAGTGCGTGGTGTTACAACCGGTAGATATATATACACATAACACGTATGTGTCATGTGTATGAGGGTTGCTTGCATCCAAATTTGTGTCTTCTTTTCTATTTTTGGTATCTTAAATAGAATGAATCTGACAAGAAATTTATCTTTTAGTGTCATTTAATAACTGTTAAATCAATTTTTTAAAATTTGAAATGCTGTTGAATTAGCTTTAAAAGGACAAAATTGGTCGCTGTGAATGGATATCGCAATTGCAAGTAAAGTTTATCTGCAGGGAAAGAGGCTTAAATATAAAGTTGTCACTTTATGTTTTTCTTTGGATTAAGAATGAAATATAGAGAAAAAAAATAAGAATAAAAAAGATATGTTGTTTATATGGATAAAAATAAGAAAGAAGGAAATAAAATAATTTTACTCAGTTTGTTGTAATGGATGAAAAATAAAATAAAATAAAAATTAATGAATTACATAAAAATAGTTTATAATAATTTAAAAATATGTTTTTTAATTTAATATTTTTCTAAAATGTTGTTCAATTAATTAACATGATTTATTAAATAAAAAATAACTAAAAAATTGTCTACAATGTCTTTATGTTGGACGAGAAAAAATGCTTCAAAAATTTCTTACTTTATATTACAACAGATTTTTTAAATTCGATATTTTTATTTTCAAAAAATTATAAATATCATAAATGAATGCATAAAAATCAATTAATTAATGTAAAATTCCAAATATTCATTAATGACACAATTAAAACCATTATTCTTCCATAATACATAATAATAAATGTGTATTTAAAATCTACTTTCTATTAAATGTCCAAAATCTAATATAATTTGTTTAATAAATCAAAATAAATAACTAAAAAATGTCTATAGTGCCCCAAGAAAAAGTGCACCAAAACTTTTTTACTTTATACTTCTATTCGACTTAAATATAAGAAAAATTAACTAATTGTTGCAAAAATTAAGAAACTTAATTAATACTAATATTTAATTTTAATCCCAAGGGATTGGTCGAATGAAGCAAGATAAGTTTTACATATGACAAGTCACATGTTCAAACTCTACTTATGTTATTGGGGTGAGGTAAATGTAAGTAAATATGTATGTTCTCTTGGAGAACAAAAGGTTTTTCTTGTCTTGGAGACTAGGGCACCATTTCCTCCCTTTAAATTTTAATTTCCAGAAAAATATCATTTAATTCTATTAATCACATTTTAAAATATTTTTCCTAAAGTGCTCTTCTTTGAAACTTGATACTACATCAATCATATAATGATAACTTTTTTAAAAAATTAATTGTTTATTAACTAATTAAAGTAATATATGTTTTGTAACAAACAAGAATTTAAAAATCACAATAATTTAAGATCAATAAACTAATGAGAATGATATATATACAAATTAAGAAGAAGAAGAAGAAGAAGAAAACTATAGGGATCTTGTATATACGTTCAAACTTCATTTCGCATGATTGACAAGTAAACATGACAAATAAATTCATATTCACGGATACCTCTCCACATCCGTTCCAATTTTGATGAGAAATTTCCACTTTGATTGGACACGAGCCGAGTATGGGTATAAATAATACCCAATTTTTTAACCAGGGACATGAATGAGAATGGATGTGTTCCTACCCACCCATACCTGACACATATATATACAAAATTATCCATACTTTATGTTTTCTATATTACTTAATTACTCTTATGAGTCTTTTGCACTTTCTATTCCTTGTCTCTATTCTTCTAAGGATTGACTATTGGGGACATGATTCTTTTTCTTATTTTGGATTCATTTCTTGATCTCTACATTCATTTGCGAAGTCATGATCGTGACATTTGTAATATTTCTTACAAAATATAATCATCTACAATAAGATCGAGTGTGAAGCTTGACAATAGTTTGTTTGTAGACTTTTAGTATATTATTATAGTCAAGGCACAATGTTTTGTATATTTTATTAGGACTTTAAATGGTTTACGAGGAAATATCTTGATGCCTAAATTCAATTTCTATGAATAAAAAATGATTTATGAGAATTGGTGACCATGTTTGATTTTGATATTTTTAGTTTTTTTGTTATTTATTATTCCTTTTAATTAATTTAACATTTTTTTTTATGTTTTTTATGTTTTTATTTATTAATTACTGTGTACGGGTTGACCCATTAACATGTGAGACATCTATAGGACTAACAAACTAGTTAGGCTATGTTGTAGCCTGAATTAGTTTAACCCATTTAAGTTGTGGGTCAATTACTGGATGAGCCTAATGAGATGAGTTGATTTTAATATCTAACTTTACAAATGAGCACTATGACCAACAACATCATCTCTACAACCAATGGATATTGTTTTTTTTTGGAATGCTTTTAACTAGGGTTCACACAAAAACTTTCTTAGAGAGGTGTGAGAATCTAACTCTCTAGGTTAATTTTGTTTTACTAAAATTAAAATATCATATTACTCTTATTAGATTATATTTAACAGGTAAATAATTAAAATAACTTACATAAATATTTTCAAGAATAATTTTCTTCCTGAGCTTGAAATTCTTCTCTCCTACCAAACATTATCTTAAGATATTGAAGTTCATTTGAGAGATTAACATCTTTTTATTTATGTTTTCCTATTCATATGGATCAAAATTGAACATCTTACTATATACTTAAAAAAAATTATGTCAATCATGTCACACTAAATTAGTTAAAATCAATGAATATATAAATTAAATACTAAGGAAAATATTTTCTTACAAAATATGCTTCATTTCCTATTCTAGAAATATTCTTATGTGTGTTTCACATGAATCATGTGTTAATTAATAACGTCTAAATTTACAAACAAAGCAATTCTCATTAAATCAAAGAATAGTATATGTAGGAAGACCTCTTGAGATCAAAAAACAAAAGGAAAGGGACCTCACCATTGATGGATTTACACCACAAAAGACCTTAGCAAAATGCTTCCAATTCGTTGCTACTGTATTGCGCTTCTGGTCCCCAATGTATGTTCATAGAAAACTGAGATAACCAAAGAAAGTAGAAATACACAATCATTTGGCCCTATTCGCTTTGTTATTTAGTTGTGCATTATCTTCCATCATCATAATTAAAAGACCAACTTTGCATACAAGATGCCACATTATCATTTATTGGCCTGTTTGGATAAGTTATAAGTATTTTTAAAAACCTTTCTACTGAAAATGTATAATTTTTTCTAGTAGAGAAGCTCTCAAAAGTACTTCTAATCTTTATTCAAACAAATTCATAATCCTATTTAAAATGTTTTTGCTTCAATTTGTAACAAGTTCTAAAACCAAAACTTTGAGGGCAACCGGAATAAAGAAGAAATATCGTGCTCAAGCACAGGCTCATTAACTAACTTGGACCACGATATAAGTGACATGAACATACAAAACAACGAAGGTAAAGATAGTTATTATACTATAACACAACAAAAACAACTTTTAAGTGGCCAAATACATTTTTAAAGTATATGTCGTGTTTCATGCTTTGTGCCCAACATCTCTCCATCACCGTCATTTTTTAAATGTGCTTCATGCTTTTGACATATATGTGCTTCATTTAAAACACTTGGAGGACCCGGCTGCAGTAATTAGTTATAAGGTGATATAAAAAAAAAAGTTATAAGAATAACAAAGCTTTTCCTACATTACGGAAAAGAAAAATGTTTTGTTAATTATTATGATCTTTAGGTTTCTAATTATAAACGAAATATTAAGGTATGATTTCAAGGAATAACCACATCCACTGAGCCTAGCATGCATCCCTGTGGCCCATTTAGGCATCTAGTGCCCATGCATGCACTAACTGGCAATAACCGACTCCTACATAAATATGTGGGCTTCACAGAGTTATTTTCAGATGGGCTTAGGTTTAAAACTCGACAATAAAGACAAAGGTTTTACTACACACATATAAACACCCCTACTATTTGAAAACAACCAACTTCTATAAATTAGACAAATATTGGCTTCACAATTCACAATAGTATTGTTGATGGGCTAAGGTTTAATTCATAACAATTCCCTAATAAGAGTTGCTATTGTCACTCCTAAAATTGCTAATCACCACTTTTCAAAAATGTTTTACTCGATTACCCTTAGTTGAAATTCCCTACACCCATCCCCTTCCCCTCTCTCCGTTGAGCCACTCTCCCCACCCCAAGTTTCCATTTCCATTTTCTCACCCTAACCAACCACATTATCGTCCATGGAGGTCATTATCGTTGTCCTTTGCAGTCGTTGCCATCACCATCACGGCCTGAAGCATCTTTTCCTTTTTTGAATCTGTTTCCAAATTATATCTAAGAAATGCAAAGAGAGAAATTTGAACATGCAGAAAGGGGAGTTGAGGTTTAAGAAGAGGAGGAGAGAATCTGCAACCTCTGTTAATCAAACAACAGATTGTGCATCACCTTGTCCATGTTTGGCCGACGATGACTAGAATCTCCTAATCGGGGATGAGAATAGAGACGAAGGATAAAGGCTCAGTGATGGAGGACACGCAGTGTGTTTGGCGTGTGAGTTATATGTTGACGACGTTTTTGTTGTTGTCATTGCAAAGGATGAGGTGGTTGGTAATGGTGATTATTATTCTAAGGTTGGAGTAGGATCAACAACTGGAAATGGCATTGTGCCCTTTTAGAGAGCTCCATAAATTTTTTTAATTAATTTATTGTGGTACAAGAAAGATAGATAAAGAGAACAACAACTCTTTAGTTACCTTAACTGATAGGACTAGCAAGAGAGAAGAAATCAGCTACTCGATCATTCAACAGGGACAGCGGGAATTTACTAGGATCCAACTTGCGCTGCCAGCCTAAGAGAGAGGTAAAGGGAAGATGTAGCCAAGGTGAGAATGGAAAGTAAGGAGACGAAGAAGGTGGCGCAGGGTCACTTGTTTGAGAAGCCATTAGAAACTAGGCAACAAAAATTTAAGTCCGCAATATAAATAAATTTTTGATAAATTGTTAAGATACAAGAACTTGATTCCATTGTGTAAATTACACAAAATCAAGTTTATGCTAGAATGAGTGGTGAAAAATAATTAGGCAATGAAAACGTAATTTTGTTGTATAATATGAAATGAAATCATATTTTTAATGTGATTTTTGTATCATACCCCAAACTTTACAATGAAAGTATGATTTCTTTAGGTAGATATGCAACAAAATCATACTTCTGTCAAAAGGATATTTTAGAAATTTAGAAAATTTTCACCCACAAAGATGTGAGAATAGCAATTTTGAGAGTGAGAATAGCTACTCCCTTCCTTATAGCCTACCCACTTTATATAGTGAGTCCCCCGTTAGAGAGGTCCATTATTAATTTTCTACGTCTTGATTCGTTTATCTTTAACCAAAAAAAGAGAGATACTTTTTTTTCATCTTTAAATTTTTGAGCAAGGATATATATATATATATATATATATATATATATATATATTCTGCTTTTGATTCTCTTATCCTTTACATTTCCATTTTATTTATAGCAACAACCATTTTTAGCCCACCATTTCATATATTGTAGCTACTAAATTCAAATATATATTTGATTCAACACCGGTTTAGAGAGTAAAAATTAATATTTAAATAGAATCTTCTTAGGTAAGTAGGAGCCGAATTTCAGTATAATATCTGCATTCTATGCATTCTAATGCTTAAGTCAGTGTTCATAAGAGGAGAATGATTATATATGAAAGTTTAAGAGACAATATCTAAGACATATATGACTTATTTATATTATTCTTATTTGGGCCATGGCAGTGTTATATGATGAGAAGTAAAAAATGCCTCCAAAGATGAATCCAGTAAATTTTCTTGTGCCTATATATTAATTAAAAAAAAAACTTTGGGGGTATGATTTGGTGCTCTGTGATTATATTTAGTTTGTGCACTACTAGAAAGCTATCGGTTTTATGGATTAGCTATTGAGTAATTCAAAGTATTGGACTAATATACATTGATTTGATTCATAATCTTAGGTCGGAATTTTCTAGAGAAGGGCCCAGAACTACTTAAAAGAACTATGTATGTGCTGTGAGCATGTGGGAAAGGGAAGGAAAAGAACTATACCATGTATTCTTTAATCAAATAATGCATTCAAAATAAAATGTTGATAAATTTCTTTTCATGTTTTGAAATAAAAGATGGAAGAGAGATTACAAATATTGACCACTTGCCTTTGGGGATTTCATTTTTAACAACGGATTTCTTGCATGCAGTTTTCAGTACATTTTTTCAACAGGTTGTAGTTTTCTCATTTGCAATTATTAAAAGTAATTTTGTCATTTTTAAGAAGGTAATGAAGAGTGAATACAAAGAAAGAATTGAGTGTAATTAGTGAAGATAAACTAAGCTTTTTAGTGTTTACTTTAAATATCAAATTCATCAACTAGCTTGTACTTGTTTTCTTGCTTACAAATTTAAACCAACTCAATCTGTTTTTGGCAATTTGGCTTCAACTATAGCTGATCACGAGCTTCTAGAAGCTCATTCCTATCCATGAATATTATTTTTATCCATTTTCTTCCTAGTTGATAAAACTACTGCTTTACTATATGTGCTGTGAGCATGTGGGAAAGGGAAGGAAAGGAACTATACCATGTATTCTTAGTATTATCCTTGATGTTACAAAGTTAGGTACACACTCAGCACAATTTTTTATAACAAGATAGTCAAGAACTCACTGTTTCAACAGATAATTAAAGGATGTGTATAGTTTAGCATTACGTAGAATTTTTTTTTTATCTGTTAATATTAAAATAATTGGTGTTAAAAATTAATTTGTATTTAAGAATGATATTTTAAAACTTAGTTTAAAAGAACCGACTTTGTTTAGATAGTATAGTATAATTACTTTTGAACTGTTAATATAAATATATTTTATGAGTCTCATATAAAACCAATTCTTTCAATAAAAAAAAGCTCAAATTCTTTAATTCATTCAAAATCTATTTCATTGATAAATAATTTTTTAATTACTCACAAAATTGAATAATATAAGTACTTTCCAAACTCATTTTTGCATACTGAAACGTGATTAATTCACTTGCTATCCAAATATTCAAAAAGTTATTTGGTGAAAAATGATGAACGATTTTTATATCTTATATACTCCCACCTCATGCAAATAGATTTTGGACTTGAAAGCACTACATAACTACATAATATGTAGGTCTATTATGTCTAAAAATTATTAGATAGTTTAAAATTATCATAGTTTCTACTAATCTTCATATAACACATAATTAAATATTATTAATTTCTCTTGTAAATTGAAAAACTTAAATACATATCACATAAAATTTAATTAAGACTATATAATGTAGTAGTGTTCTATTGTCTCGGGTTACACAAACTGATAACATTAATTACCAATTTAAGTTCTAACATTTTATGATTTTAGAGTTGAAAAACTTAGGTTATCAAATGAAAGGTAAAATAAGTAGTGTGTGCAACACATAACAAGAGTAGTGCATTTGGTGGGTCCAAAAATGCTAATTCAGTCTTAGGCAGGTGAAAACACCACATTGAAGGTCACCAACCGGAGATTTGTGGGACACAAAAGGGAAAGAGAGCAGTTGCTGTATAACCGAACTCCGCTAATAAACTAGCTATTAGCTATGTATGAGTCAAAGAAGAAACTAACCAAAAGCATAGAGTTAGCTTAACAAGAAGAAAAGGTGCCAACATACATTAATCAACCAACATATTGATGTGCTACGTAGTGTCTAAACTGTTTGTTGAAGGTGATCTTAATTCATTCTTAAAATTGAAAAAAGCTCCTCAATTGCTTGCCCCCACTTCCCAAAGCAATTCCCAAAGCTTTCAAGCAAAGTTTACATCATTGTATGCACAAGCTTATATTTTTCGCTCCCTATAAAAAAAAGAAAAAAATTGAAAAAGAAAAGTTTAATTTTATATGTCAACATAAAGATTTGTAAACTATAATTTTTTAAAATAATTATGATAAAAGTGTACAAATTTACCATACATGACAGTTTATAATTAGAAGACAATTAAATATAAAATTAATGTAAAAACTCTTTATAATTATATTTTTAGCGGGACTAAATCTGCTATGTTAAGATATTATATATAATAAGTTTAAATGCATGTTTAATTTTTGTCATCCTATATATTATCATTCAAATTTGATTTTGGTTCCTGTACCCTCTAGATCAAGTTTCTTTGTGATCTTTATAACTTATTCTATACACACTTTATGCATAAGGCTAGAGGGTTAGGCATTTTTTGGATCGGGTTTCCATCCGATCTTTGCAACTTAGCCTCCATGCACTGTTGGACTTGAAGCTCGAGGGTTGTACCCTCCAGATGGGGTTTCCATTTGATCTTCGTTATTTAGCCTCCAAGTGTCTTGTGTTGAAGCTGGAGGGTTGTGTACCTTTTGAATTGGGTTTTTCATCTAATCTTGTAACTTAACCTCCATGCAATTTGTGCTTGAGACTCAAGGACTCTTCTGATCCACATCACTGAAAAATAGATAGTTGGTCCAAATATCAATCAGTTTATAACCGTGTCCTGAGATAAGTGAACAAACCCTCTAATATTTGGGGAGGAGAGTATGGATAAATTAATTAATATAAGGACTTCACTATTACCTACAAAGACAACTTAAATAATACTCTTCACTTGAATGTTCTAAACAAAGTCACCTCCATACACGAGATAACCTTTTCTAGAACAATTCCTATTATTTTGAGTAAATTTGATCTTTCTCTTAATACTTTTATTGCATAGTTTTTATTTGTTTGGTAACTTGAATATACCATATAACATTATGATTTGGGAAAATGAGTTATATCCTGGCAATGTAAAAAATTTTATACAATTATCAATAATAATTCATCTTATATAATAAATTTATTAACTTTTAAAATAATTCAAACGATAATTTATAATTAAATAATAAGATAAATGTATATACATTAAACTCTTATGATTTACATAATATTAACGTGATACACTCCGACGTTGGCTCTCCTTACTAACAATTAACGAACACTCTTCTAAACTTTCACGTCATTATTTATGTTAATTTATGTTCAGAAAATGTTTTGATTGAACAAAGCATGCAATTAATTAAGACCAGTGGGTGGTCCCATATGATGCTACATCTTCTTGATTCTATTGTGCTTATAAATATTAGTATATGATTAAAACTGGGACAACTCCCTCTCCCGTTATTAAGGCTTCTCCTAACATATTATTAAAGACCGAGTATTTTGATGTAGTGCTCCAAAAGGTTACAAACTTATGGAAAGGTGTGTATACATGGGAATTGGATCAAGTCACATTAAGTATCAAATTTAATATAAAACTACATTCTTAAAGCTTTTGATAAAAAATAAATTTAATCTTGAATCATGAAATATATTTTAATAATCATAAATATTAAATTATAGGTTAAATTATAATTTTATTCTCTTTATTTTTAAATTAAAATATTTAATTCTCCTATTTTTTAAGAATAAGCAATTTTGATCTTTTCGTCGATTGATCATTCAAATGTTGATTTTGATGTGACATCTTGATAATAATGTGATATTCACTTAGGTTATTGACATGATATTTATTTAACAAATGATTAAATAAGTGAAAAATAAAAAAAGATCTTGATATGAGTTGAACTAATAATGTTTTATTCAAAGATAAAATACTAAATTATTAATCTACTTGCTGAGCTTGATACTAGAATGAAATATGAAATAGTTTTGTAAATATGATTTATGTGAACATAAGTTTTAATCAAGCTGTGAATTTTGAAATAAGATTATTCCAAATAAAAAAATTGAATGGTGCAATACTAATAAAATCAAACAATACTAAAAACACTATAAATTACCAAAAAAAAATTTACCAAATAATATTTATAAAGTCAACCAATTTTTGTTAACTAATAAAAAAGACTAAGAATTGTTAAAATGACGTGTGGATCATAGCTTTAATTAAACTGTTGATAATGATATATAACTATCAATACATCATATAAATAAGCTTTAAAGTTAACCACCTAATCAAGTATGAATCTCTCTTTCTTTTCTTCTTTTTCTTCCCCTAAGACACGGATCCGACTGTAATGCCTCTTACAGATATAACCTAATGTCATGCTAATTGACCATGCTTTCCCCCACAAAGTAAAAATAGTAATTTTATCCGTTTAACGAAAAAGGGTCCCAAATCAAGCTAAAAAAAGTCAAAACCGGGAAAGAATGATAAATTTAAATGCAGATAAATGACTTAACTAATGTTCACATATATTTTATAAATCTGGTTAATTTCACTATCCAATCTTCTGAAATTGTTTATTGTTTATTTTTCATAATTATTTTCTCATTGAGAGAAAGAAAGAGTAATACTAACTATCACGATTACTATTGAGTCCGTTTGTTTAAATTTAATAAAAATAAGAGTAAATTACACTTAGATCTTTTGTATTTTTCTAAATTGTAATTGGTACTCTTTTTTTTTTACACCCTACAAAAAATCCATTAATTATTTAACTTACATTACATCAAGACTCCTCCCTTCTAAATATTGTTTAATAATTTAACAGAAAGTAAACACATGTTGATCACATGACTTTTAATGAAAATTTATGTGTAAAATACCTTATCTTATTTCTCAAAATCACATCTTAATTTTTATAAACCCTCATCTTCTTCAACAACCCCTTTCCACTTACTACCACCACCACCTCCTCTCTCTCCCATTGCAACATCATCTCTTCTTCCTTATCGTCGTCCTTGCTCACCAACACGGGATTCGAGTGCACCCATTTCGACTAGAGCAACCACCACTACCGTAGCCGTCACCGTCATATCCACCTCCACCACCTCCTCGTCCCCTCTCGAAACTTCAGCCACCATCACCGCTATGTCTGGTTCTATGGATATTGATGTTAGTTAATGACGTTAACAGAAGATAAAAATAATGTATAAAAAGGAGGAGTATGATATGCAATTTGAAAAAAATATAGATAGTGCGAGTATAATTTACTTTAACGGATAATTTTGTTTACTTAGATATTTTAATTGAAGTTAGTTTATTAAGTTAGAATGGAAAGTAATGTATAAAAAAGGATGAATATTGGATGCAATTTGAGGAAAAAAAAAACACAGAGATTGCGAGTATAATTTATTCTAAAAGTAATTTTAAAATAAATAATTTTTTAAAAATTAAATAAATAAATAGAATTTATCTCTTAAAATAAATAAATATATTTTAAAACAAAATCAGGTTAAATAAACACAAAAAGAAATGTTATCTTATTAATATAAGTACTTTTTTAAAGATATACTTTTGAAATAAAAGTATTTTTATAAAATGATCAAAATCTTTATTTTAATTTTAATTTTATCCATTAGATCCACGTTAAAACAGCTGTTACAATAATTTCAAGTAGAAATCAAACATACCATTTAAATAAAATGACCCATTATCAGGACTAAGAAAGAGATGGAGAGTAATAAGTAACACGTTGAATATATATATATATATATATATAAGAAAAATTAAAAAAGCACAAAAAGTGATTTCCATAATTGCATGCGGAGTGTGTCCCATTGGCACCCAAGACCGTTGGGTCCACATGGGCGCCGATTTTCTTTTGTCTGATCAAACGACGTTTTCAAAAGGTCTTCCCTAACAAACGCTCTTTTTCTGTAATCATAATTATTTGGAATTTGTGAAGGTATTATTACCTGCATTATAAATTAGTAATTATATTATATTTCTTTTTTTTTTTCAAGCTATTGACATTCCTTTTTAATTACTGCATCGTGTATTGAGAACTCAGCTGGAGGAAATAAGTCAGATTAGTAAGAACTTGTGATCTAACTTATAGTACTTATGTTTAGGTCTTGTTAGATTATTTAATTAAGAAAGTTAGACTTTATTTATTTTAAATTCTTTTGACCTAAATTAGATTTATAAATTTATTGTTTGTGTAATATTTTAGGACTTATGGCAAAATAAATTATAATTAATCATGAAAGTCAAGTTAGATCTTCAAATTAGGTATTATTGTTTTTGTACCATTTGATGTCCATGAAAATAGTATTAGGATTTTTTATGTTACAAGTGTAGTTATGTTTTAATTAATACATTCACGAAACAATTTTAGTTTTTCAAATATTTATTTTATATAATTAAATATGTTAACAAAGTGAAAAGGAAATTCTTAACTATTGAATTGACTGGAATTAAATGAAAAAATTGATTGACAAAAGATGCAATTTAGGTCAAATTTAATAATTCCTGGTAATAAAGCAGTTAATTTTATTTAAATGATAAAATATCACTACTTATAAAATAAAGACATAAATATATTTTTTTCAAAAATTTAAAAGTCTCATATTAAAATTGATTCTGTTTAATAAAAAAACCAAACATCTTGACTTTCTTATTCAATTTTTTTATACTAATGGTAAATTAGTAGTATTTTTTTTTAAAGTTCTACATAAAAAATACACTTATGACCTTTTATATTTATGTTTTTTTTAAGGCAAAACGGTGTTTGCTTCTCTCAACAACAAACAAAACAAACAGAAGTTGAGAACATGACAAATAGACAAAATGATACTTGTAATAATAAATTAGGGTCACAATCAGCTAGCCTCAAGTTCCAACATTGTCTCCTTTTGCTTAAAAAAGTATTCGGTTTGATGTGGAAAGTGGAATATACTATTATACTTATTCTTTTCTTTTATTTTATTTTAATTTAGATACTTTATTCATTTATATCGTTCCAAATTTTTGTTCAATAATAATATTCAAGTTTAGTTTAGATAACTTTTCTATAAATATTTTATAAAAAAATATATGAAAATAAAATACATTAAACTTTTTTTATATGTTAAAATTTATTTATATATGTCTTAATTTTTGAAGAAGTTAGATAAAATTTTTTATCATCAATATTAAGTATATAAGTTCATTTTATTTTATAAGAGAAATTTCTCCAAAAAAATTCATATGTCTTAAAGTTTGATTGCTTTTTTTTTTTTTTTTATCAAAAACGATATCAAATAATTTATAGTAATATTTATACATTATGTTGAAATAACTTAAAACTATTTTTTAATAATTAATTTTTTTTTATTTATTTTTTTTTTTTTTTTTGTTTTGAAATTAATACTTGTAGTTTTTGTTTTTTTAATTGGCATAAAAAAAAAAAAAAAGATCGTAGATGTGTGTACAGGAATTGATGTCGGATTTGCACAGTAAGTCAAGATTAGTCTTTGGTAATCTCAACTACCTGTTCACTAATTACATCTCTTTCGTTCTTCTACAGTATTTAATCTTGATTATATTTTTCATTTATTATACGTGCAGGGGATACTAATCAAATATTTAATAATGAAAAAGATATTTAAAAGTATGCTAAAAGTTTATTAAAATCACAATAAA
>PYAF01004503.1:602564-621693 GCA_007407185.1 Glycine tomentella
GGTAATCTCAACTACCTGTTCACTAATTACATCTCTTTCGTTCTTCTACAGTATTTAATCTTGATTATATTTTTCATTTATTATACGTGCAGGGGATACTAATCAAATATTTAATAATGAAAAAGATATTTAAAAGTATGCTAAAAGTTTATTAAAATCACAATAAAATACATAGATAATATTTCTTAACAAAAAACAACTTTAATCATTTTAAAGTTCTTTAATCAATATTTTTATAATATTAACTAACATTTGTCTTTATATATTATTAGGGAAGAGAGATATTTCGTGTTTCTTTATATTTTTTAACTAAAAATAAAAATAAAAGGTTTAGAAGTTAAAAAAAATTAAATAATCTGTAATTATTAGGAGAAAAATAATACAAATTTAAAAATTAATTAAAAATAGAACGATTTAATAAAGTATATACATCAAATAAAAGTATTTTTTTATTATTAGTATATCTTATATTATAAGTTTATAATTGAATCCAAAAGTAACGTCATCCAACGGTACCACCAACCGCATAATAAGCGCCACAATGCGCGCGCCCTTCAAAGGATTAAACAGGTGACAACACTATGACCTCTCAATTTTTAAATTTAAATTACATTTGAAGATGACCTGTTATTTATAATTAATTTAAAAATATGAGTTTATCTTTTTATATATATAATTGTAAAATAATTACATTATCTAACCAATAAAAAATTATTTTAGATACATTTTTAAACTAAATATCATTAAAATAATAATTATAAAATAAATAATATACACTAGCAATGTAAATATTATTTTATATTCATCTGATTAGAAACTATTGCATATAATTTGGTAAAAAATTATCATGTACTATAATAAATTTATTAATTTTTATTATATCTTATAAAAATTATACTAAAAGTAATTTCTACTGAATATAATTTCTTTTCGTAATTCTAAACTTGTATATTAATAGTGTATATTTATTAAATTTTATTCTTATAAAGCCCAAAAAAATTATTATATAGAATAATTTATATTTATATTATTAATATATTAAAATTACAAAATTTGAATTAAGAAGATCTAGTTAAACTAGTTAAATGTGATCGTATGAGTTGTAAATTTTTTAACTTTATTTTTATGGATATTTTTTTATTACAAATTTTAACTAAAATATATTATAATAATAATTTTTAATTGATTAATAGTGTAAATTTTTTATAATAAATGAAATATAATCATTAAATTCAGTTATATAGTAAAATCTAAAAATATGTACAAGTGAGTAAATAGAGTAGAAAATACAACCCGTCTTAACTAAATTTTAACCGTTTCACTAAAAATAATAAATATAGGAAATAAATATCTCACTCCCACACACGGAAAACAGTACCTGTCTTCACGTCTCTAACTAACACTCACTGCACCCTATATATTAAAATTTTCATTCATTTTCTCTTTCCTTAAGACAAAAATAAAATAATTAAAAAAAAAACAAAAACAAAACTCTACCTTGCTCTTTTTCTCTCTTCCATTTCCATGGTGAAACCGCCGGAAAACACATCGTCGCCGGAGTGAAGATCGGAAAACGCAACCGGAGCACAGAATTAGGGTTCGGCGATTGCGCTAACTTAAAGAATGCCGCTCTGCAGGCACCACATTCGGAGCGCGCACGCTCTTGCGGATCCGGAGCTACGCCGCACTGCCGATAGCGACGACTCCGAAGCTCTTCTCGAAGCCTTCGCAATGTCCGGACTTGTTGGCTTTCTCCGCCAGCTCGGAGACCTCGCTCAGTCAGTTCGCATTCTCTCTCTCTCTCTCTCTAAAACCGCTTTCATCGTCGTTGCGGTGGTTATGCAATTCGAG
Organism: Glycine tomentella; assembly: GCA_007407185.1. Lineage (NCBI taxonomy): Eukaryota > Viridiplantae > Streptophyta > Magnoliopsida > Fabales > Fabaceae > Glycine > Glycine tomentella. Next base: position 604,416 of record PYAF01004503.1, read on the forward strand.
TTGCGCTCGCGCTTTGCTTGATCGCAATGACCTTAAACGAGTGTTACCGAGTTTGAAGAACGAAATAAAGTTTCTCTTTGAATGCAACGTTTGAAATTTAATTATTGTTCAGTGTTGTTGTTGATGGAGTTTGTTAGTGGACTGTGCGTTGATGCAGCGAGTTTTTTTTTTTTTCTTTTGCATTTTCTTTTCTTTTTTGTCTGTGTTTGGAACTTTGAAAGTTCGTTCGGTGGATGGAGCAGGTGGCAGAATAATTTTTATTTTTTAACTTTTTTGAAATTTGTTGTGATTGTTGTTTATTTTTGTGCTTTATGATTTACTACTTGAAACTGATCTGTGGGATTGGTTTTTGCATTTTGTTTTTGTTTTAATTTTTTTAATTTTGCCGTTTATTTGTGTTTTTTCCTTGAATTTTCATTAGCTTTTGGTTCTTTTTCTTTGTATGTAGCCACTTTTTGGGAGGATGAAAAGGGAGGAAAAGAGGCGATCGGTGCATAGATTGGTTTAAATACTGGGTTGAGAATGAGAACATGTTGGATGACTTTGTATCTATGTATGGGTGTTTGATTGAACGATCCGTAGATTACAACTTTTTGATTGATGTTTTCGATTTGAAGAATAGAGTTATTTGGCTTAAATATAATTGGACTGTTGATAAAGTATGCTTTTGATTATTTTGAGCATTTGCTGATATTTGAATTTTTAACATCACTGAAGTAGAAAATGCAATTTAAATAGCTCACCTTTAAGCTGATTAGAATTACAGATATTGTGATTTTTTCGTTTGATGGATTTTAAGTGAGTGTTAAGGATTCAAGGGATCCGCTATCTGCAACCTCCTCATCAACCACCTGAACTGATCCCAGGTGGCTTACGGCTTGGTTGATTGTGTTATGAACTTATGATTTTTTTTTAAATACTATTCTGTAAAATAGTTTTGAAGAACTGTTTGTTTGGTAAGCATCAATTTGAATACAGTTTTAGAGATGAAAAATAAATAAAAAATTGCTTGGTAAATTTATTTTGAGAATGTGTTTTTACTTTTGAAGCAGGATTAAAAACAGAATTAATTGTTTCTTTGTTTCTAGAATTAAAGAAAAATCCAAAGGTTATGTTCAGTAAGATATTTGTTAGCTTCTAGTTTTTTTTACTAGCTGAAGAACTTGTTTGACTGTTTGGTAAACAAGTTTTTTTTAGTAATTTCTAACATTTTTTGAAATATTACTTAGAAGTAAAGTTTTTAAAAAACGCTAGCTTTTAACTTCTATCTTTTTATATTTTCTCCCATTTTTATCCTCAATATATTTATTCAATTTTCTTATTACCCTTTTTAAATAAATTATTATTTTATTATTTTTTCATTTTATAATTTTCAGCTACTTCAACATTTAGTTTACTGGATATTTATAATTTAATAAGTTAGTTTTTCAGCTTTCAGTTTACTTTTTAGTTAATTTTGTCTAACATAGCCAAAGTGAAAACAGAAACAGCCTGTAGCTGTGTTTTTCAGTTTTAAAATTAATTTAATTGGAAATAGTTTTGAAAATTAGCTATTAAAGGGAAGCTACTCATATTTTTTTTCTTAAAAAAAAAAACTGTTAAAACAGTTATAAACAGGACCTTAATCTTGTGAGATTTCAAATGCTTCTGGTATGAAAATTTATGTATCTCACAAGTTGCAGTAATAGTGACATTCTTTTCCTTGCAATTCATTATTAGAAAATTAGTTCCATTCTGTAGTGTGCCCATCATCAGTATTTGACATTTTAAATTATAATTTTTACAGCCACTATCGTCTGTAATTTTTCTGCATTTAACTGTATCATTTTTTTTAGGTTTGCTGCTGAGATGTTCCATGACTTACATGAAGAAGTACTGGCTACTGCTGCAAGAGGCCACAGTCTTGTGTCTCGTGTTCAACAGCTTGAGGCTGAAGTTCCAGCACTAGAGAAAGTTTTTTTGTCACAAACTCATCATTCATCATTCTTTACAAATGGAGGTTAAATTAATCTGTACAGAGTCTTTTTGTTTATTGTTTGTGTCTGAAATATCTCATCCACAAGTGATAGCGTTCCCTTGACAAATTTTAACAAGCTTCTTGCATTGCAGGGATTGAATGGCATCCTAATCTTCGGTCTGAACAGAATCTTGTTACACGCGGAGACTTACCTCGATTTATAATGGATTCATATGAAGAGTGCCGTGGACCTCCAAGATTGTTCCTTCTGGACAAGTATGGTGACTTGATTCGTAGAACATAAATTTTAGAACAAATAATACATTTATTACTATGTTATGTTATAGATATTTGAAACTTTTTTTTTTCTTTTGGCTCTGAAAGGTTTGATGTGGCGGGGGCTGGGGCATGTCTGAAACGATATACTGATCCGTCATTCTTTATAGTGGAGTCTGCTTCCTCTGGAAAAGTAACTGTAGAAGTTCAAAGGGAAAAGAAAATTCGTAAAGTTAAGGTACTAAAGCACTTGTTCTATCATTTAATATCGCAATTTTCTGGAAAATTGTTTTTTATGGCACGCGAAGCAATTTTATGCTTGAAAAATTGAATACCTTCAACTTTGAATGTATAATATGTATATATTTTTGTATCCAGCAAAAGGAAGGAACACGACTGCGGAATGGTGAAACCCCTGAAGTTGTACGGTCACATGGAAAGTAAGCTCCACTAGTTTTATCGTGGTGCATTAATTATTCTTCTTGTTTTAGAAATGCAAAAAGGTCTTTAAATGGTTAATTGGTGACTCAATCCATTTCTATTATTGCAGACTGCATCAGTTGCTTCTTCAGGAGCGCATTGAGAATGCTTGTGGGGATCCTGCTCGTCTTGTGAAGTTGAAAAAGAAACAATTGAATGGATCTGCAGTTGAAGCAAAAACTGGGAAAAGTTACATGGAGAAAATTCTGGAAATCCCCTCACCTGATCAGAAAATGGTTTGTGAAACTTCAATTCCACAGCCTGGGAAGTTGGCGTCTGATGATACTAGTGAAAGTGGGATTAAAATACTTGAAATCAGTAGCATTACTCATATGAATATGTCTTTGGGAAATGAAAACACATGGTCATCACCAAATGAGCAGGAATTAGAAGTGAATTCATACTCAGAAATGGATAGGGAGACAGATGGATATATTGTGGAGGTGAATGAACAAATCTCTGGTGGTGTAACAGAGGAAATGTCTTCTGACTATCTCAAGGTACTCGATGAAGCAGGATCAGTATTTGATGAACAAAATAAAAGAGAATTCAACTTAGATAGCTACCACTCTGATGATGTGATTAGTGAGGTTGATGATTATATGGATGCATTAGCTACCATTGAGTCTGAATTGGATACAGACAATGAGTGTGGACCTATGAAAAAATTATTAAATATTCAAAATTCAACTGATTCAAATGGCAAAGGCGAACCTCAACTGCGAGCTCAATTTTCAGATTCTCAATCATTTGGTGACTCCTTAACTTCTGAAGAAATTAGTTCATTTGAACAAGATAGAAATGGAGAGCATAATGAAGTGCAAGGTCACCTGTCAGATTCTCTGTCAACAGAGACCTCCTGGGCATCTGATGATAATAGTCCATTAAGAAGAGATATATGTGAAGAACATTCCCAACTACAACAGTTTTCAGATTTTCAATCTATCAGAAACTCCACATCAAGGATTGAAGATATGTCATCCGACCAGCTTCCCCCTACTTTTGGGTTGCAAAGGACTTACTGTCATGAGTTTGTCGTGCATGATGATGAACATGTTCAGGGTGAAGTGATTTCTGATTCTAGACCAGTCTCTTCTGGTTCATGTCTGGTGGATTCTGGACATTTAATGTTGTCTAGTGATCTTGGAGCTGCTTCATCAGTGTCCCTATCTGCAGGGACAGGGAGTCAATCAGATGAAACACCCTGTGGCCCTGTTGAGCTTCATTTAAGAATAGAAGATGATGAAGAAAAGAAGTGTCTTGTTGAATCTATAGTGGCCAGATCTGATGCTCGCTACCCAATAAGAGATGATTTCCCAGTGGTTTCTTTTGATAACAATTCTTTGAACAACTTGGATGTCTGTGATCCCTCTGTCCATTCCAATGATCTGTTACAAACTTCTAATGAATTAAACTTAGCTCATGAAGGTGAATCTGGTGGTCATTCTGGGATTGAAGCTTTGCAGGCAGAATCTCTTTATGAATGCTCTTCTGAAATATTGGTTAGTGTAGATGTTGGTTTACAGGGGGAGGATCCCATTTTCCCATCTATGGGAGTAGACCTGAATCCAGATACTAAGCTGCTGCTTGATGTCCAAGATTTAAAATCTGAGGATGATATTATATCTACCCAGCTTAACTCAGAAGATCTGTTTCCTGTTGCAGAGACTACATCAAAGAGCAGCACTACACAGGAGCTACGCTTTGATTTTGATTTTACAAATGGAAACAAACCAGATTTAGCAGAAGTTGAAGTTTTGCCTCCTGATCATCAAGTGAATTTTGAAGAGGTGCCAACGATATTGCCTGGTGATGAAATAAGTGGATCCACCTGCAGTTTGGATCTAGTTGAAGATGATGTTCATATTAAAGATTCATCTTCAGATATCATATCTTCTCCAATGAGTAATCTTACAAAGTTGGAAGAAACTCTTTCTATTTTTCCAGATCCTTGTGAGAAAGAGATCATAGTCAATGAGGCAGACAGTAGAGAATCTTTGACAGAATTAGCAGCACAGAAGGTAGTGGATCGACCTGAAATTACTTCTATTGATGTACAGTTGAACATGAGCGGATCAGTTCCATGTGATCCTTCTGATTCTGGAATGAGGAATAATATGCAACATTCATCTATTAAGGAGAAAATCCATTGTAGCTCTTCTATCAATGACCTGAAAACGGTGCCTGTTTGTTTGGAGCTAGACACTCAAAGGTTATCTGGTCAGGGAATTAATCCAACGAAACGTGTCATGAATCCATTAAAACCCCTAATTCATGACTTCTTACCCAAGGCATCTAAAAACAGTCTTGAGGAGATGCCACCTATGCCCCCTCTGCCTCCAATGCAATGGAGAACGGGCAAGGTTCAACATGCTTCCCTTTCTACACAGAGAGAAGACATAGAAGTAAACCTAGCCTCACTCCAACCAATACAGCGAAATAAACTTTATAATAAGTCTCAATTTGGTTTACCAACTTCTGAAAAAGAGACCTTGCCGTATCAGAATCTATTTTTTCCTGTCATGGCTGTGGAAAGTAATATGCATCAATATTCTTCTGGGTTTTCAGTGGGAATGTCAGAGCAGCCTGTTTCTATTCCTTTTCAATTTCCTGTAATGCTAAATGAAGCAAATGGTCAATATAATTTCCTAGTTCCAGAACAAAGTCAAATCCAGAACCCTTTCTTAACATTACAGGACAGGCCTCCACTTGGATATGCTGTTGCTTTGGAGGGAGAAATGAATCCAAGTCCATGCCCACCATCACTTCTTGCTGAATGTGTTGTTTCTAGGGCTGATCCCATTTTTCAACAAGAAAAACCAACTCAATCTCCAAGTGAATTAACGGAAGCTACCAGCTTAGAAGTTACAAAGGATAGACCTGGAGAATTGCATTTGGTGCTACCTGCAGAATGTCCAGATTCTGGAGATGATCCCATTTCTCCAAAAGAGAAACCAACACAATCTCCAAGTCAGCTAATGGAAGAGACTAGTTTAGAAGTCAAAACTCTTGAGCTGTCTTCGATTAATCTGGAAAGGGAACAAGAAGATCCTTCAACCTCACCCATGTCACCGCCAAGTCTAGAAATTGAGGAGACCAATCACAGCCTGCTACCTTCAGAGGGAGAAATGGCATTTCCATTGGATACATCTTCTCAAACATCCAAGCCTGATAATAGTGAGATGCCAAATGGAAAACCAAAGAATAAGCGTCCTCTTCCCCAGGAGGATCCTGTAATTGATCCTGTTGCTGCTCTAGACAAAAGCAGGGTAATGACAGTTTTCTTGTTCTCATATAATGTACTCTTTATGTGATCTTAAAGTTCTTTCATGACACACTGCCTTTGAACCACTGCAGCTCAGGAAGGTCACTGAACGTGTTATGCCCCCCAGAGCACCAAAGGAAGATGAAAGAGAATCGCTGTTAGAAATGATAAGATCGAAGGTTAGAGCCAGCAACTTTTACCTTGTACCCTTTTGTTTCTTGTATTTAAAAAATTTAAATATATATATACACACTTTTTTTTTTGTCAGTCATTCAACTTGAGGCCTGCTGCGGTTCAACGACCACCCAGCATTCAGGGTCCAAAAACGAACTTGAGGGTCGCTGCCATCCTGGAAAAAGCAAATGCAATCCGCCAGGTCTCTCTTTCACTCTCTTGTTTATTGTAACAAGCTTGTGTTCCTTAACCCCTTCGTCTTCCAGCACCAACTAAGTACTAACTAAACTATTGTTCATTATTGAATTAGGCATTTGCTGGAAGCGATGAAGATGATGATGCAGATAGTTGGAGTGATAATTGATCTTACTAGGGAATGAAAAGTACTGGAACGAGTCATTATTCCCTGTAATGAATAGGAAAACTACGTGATACAGTCATCCAAAAGATTCTTTGTCCTACACTATGTTCATAGTATATGATGATACTCTAGACATCATATGTTTTTTTCCTGGTCCTCCCAATTCACACATAGATGCATGAACATTGGAGCAGGCATACAGCGTAGCATCGATTCAGAGCCTTTTTCGGAGGTCAAACTCACTTCATTCAGACTCAGGCTGGCTCAGTATCAAACAAGACCAACGAACAACCTATCAACAATTTTTTTTTTCCTCTTCATATAAGAACGTGTATATTCGTGTTGTGGTTGTCAAGTTTTTTTGATTTATCAATTTTGTAATTCAGTGATGTAGTGGTTTTCTCATAATTGCCTCATATATCATGTAGCTCATCTGTTTGTGTCCAATATAATAGTATATATATACACGTGTGTAAAATACTTTTGAATGTACAGTATCCAGCTGTTTTTAAACCAAAATCAAAATAATAGTATAAAATTGAAAACAATTTTTTAAAATTGAAATCGTATAAATTCAGAACAATTTATCTATCTCGGGTTGTTTTGCTAGGTGTATTGCTGAATTGTGACGGCGAGATAAATGTGTTAGGGGTGTACATGAGTTCGTTTAATCTATAAACAAAAAGAAAAAAAAAATCAATTTTTTAAATATTTAATAGCATATTAAATATAATTTGAGGAATGAAATTAATTATATTTTTAATTGAGCAAATGTTATTTTAAAAAATGTAGTATAAGTTTTGTTTTAAAATATTAATTACAATAATCAATATTTCATCATGCTAAAATCAAATCCGTATCAACACTAAAATGTGTTTCAATTTAAATTCATATTCTCTTCTTAAAGTAATTACAGCACTAAATTAAAATATTTTAAATCCTTGTATAAATTGTGTATCATTGATGTGAATAATTTAACTATGAATCTAATTAAATCAAATTAATCACTGTTGTTAAAGTAAAATTTTAATCAATGACATTTTTCTTTTTATCGAGATCAACGACTTTACTTATAGAATATAAATATAAATATTTTAAATTTGAATAAGATTATTTTTTTAAGGAATGAGTAAGATTAAATTAAAAAAGAAAGAAAGAAAGTGTATTGATATATATACATCCTAATTTATTTATTAATTTCTATTTTTAATAATTATTATTTAAAAAATTGAATCATAAATTATTTTATCATAAAAATATAAATGAGTTGTATAATAAAAATTATAAAAAATAAAAATTTATTTAAAATTATTATTGGAAAAGTTAGTAAATTTATTATATATTGTAATTATGATTAGATAACGGTATAAATTATTTTATATTATCTATATAACTTATTTTCTTAAATTATATATATGTAGAGAGAGAAAACTTTTTTTATTTGATACCATCATAATTAGAATCTTATTATCTTCAACAGTACTTCAGTTTTTCACACGTTTTGGTCTTTTTGATCAGTTATGAGATTAATTTTTATATTTAAAGTTCACCATCTCTTTCTAATAATGTATTTTCCTAAGGACTGAATCCATATCTTTTCTCACAAATTCAACGTGTATTTGTTATAAAAATTATTCACGTTAGAGGAATGCACCCATTTTTTTTATGATCCTTCTATAAAAATATTCATCATCTTCATAGAAAAGAGGAGGTAAAAAGAGTGTTTCTTTTATTTATCTATGGAATTGAATAACTCATTCAAGAAATGTTTTTTACTCAATTTAGAGGAATAGATAGAAAAAATAAATCCTTAAAATACACTAGATCCAATTTGGTTATTTAATAAGGTCATGAAATTTCGATTTATTTATCTCTTATTATACACCAAATGGATTTGTATAGCTCTCCCACAATTGCTTTTGCACAAAAAAGACTAAGAATATTAGAATCGCTTTTACACAAAAAAGATTAGGATAAGAACAAAAAAAAAAAAAAGAAGAGATCTCCTTTTATTTTTTGTCTTATATTCATATAGGCTACACAAGCGGAATACACCGAAGACCAACTCAATCTCGATGAGAATCAGTAGAAAAAAAAATTCCAATGATATTGAAAAACAGATCTTAACTTATATATATTCTCTTTGTTTCAAAATCATAATGTAACATGTATCTTTCAGTGTTTTACTTATGAAATACATGAAATAAACTCAAATAAATTTTGGTTCATGGATAAAATCTTATTAAGATTGTCCAATTCACTCGCATATGACATTGAGTTGGGCTCATTGGGTAGAGAACTTAATGCCTATTCCACGGTCATCCACTAAATTTTTTTACAACTATATGTACATAATTTTTTTTCTCATATATATATATATATTTATTTGATGATTTTATGCTAAAAAAAATGTAATAAACAAGTAACAAGAACGTTGTTGGAGAAAAAACGGCTATGAACGGCGCCTGATAGCTGTTTCTCTTTTTGTCTCTGCAAACTACAAAACCCCTTCTTAGTTTCTTTCATCATCTTCACATAGCATAGCATAGCATTGCCAAAAGCACAAAGCTACCAACTTTACATTCCGCATTGCAATTCTCGGTCTCTTTGTGTTCCAGTTCAATCTAAAGCATGCCCTTGATTTTGTATTTTCATTAGAAATATGAAAAATTCACCTCTTTTTCACGAAATTCCGCCCCCCCCCCCCCCCCCCCCCCCCCCCCCCCCCCCCCCCCTGTCTCAGATACGAAGGAAGAAGAAAGCCCCAGTTTGTGGAATTAAGACATGGAGAGCAGCAGTGGGAGGGAGGGCACGGGGCGTGTGCCACTGTCAGGGGTGGTGGCAGATTGTGTGAAGCGGTGGTTCAAGGACACTCTGAAGGAGGCTAAGGCAGGTGATGTTAGCATGCAGGTCTTGGTTGGTCAGATGTACTGTCATGGCTATGGTGTTCCCATAGATGGTCAGAAGGTGTGTTGCTTTGTTTTATTTTGTTTTTTTGTTTGTTTGTTTTTGTTGTTGTTTCCTTGGATTCAGTCTACTTCAATGAAACTCTCATTGGGTTAGAGTTGGTTTGTTTTTGGACAAAACTTATATACGTTGTCAGGGTTTAATTCCTGACCATGTGAATGGAGAAGACTTTGTTGGGAGAGGTAAAACTCACGTTGGTGATATTTATGCCTCGAAAGGAATTCGTCGGTTGGGGGATAACTTGATGCACATAAAAAAAAACTTGTGAGCAGTTTTTTAGAGTGCTTTTGGTGTTTTACTCATATCTGGAGTTTTACCTCGGTGACCTGGTTGATTTTTAATGTAGAACCCCTTATTACGTAGATTACTGAAGTAGAACTCTAATTTGAATGGGAGAACAACACCAAAAAGGACTTAAGAAACTGCATATAAGTTTTGTCCTTTGTTTGTTGCCTTTTGAGTGTTGATTTTGGGGTTTCTAGTGCTTCAAGGAGTCAATGTAACTAAACCAAAGAAAGAAGAATTAGCTTTTGAAAAAAGAAAAAAAGAAAAAGAAAAAAAAGAAGACAACTTAGGTGCAGTTCTTTTAAGTGCTTTTGGTGACTTCCAAGTTCTGATCAAAATTGTCTTTAAAAGTCAAGCATTTGTTGTGTCAGTTACTGATGTGAAATTTAAATTATACTTGGAGAACAACGCTAAAAGCACATAAGGAACTTCATCTAAATATTATTTTAAAAGGATGAAGTAAGCATTTGAGTTCTTTTTATGATCCTAAAACGTGTATATTCTAACATACACACATATCATGCTTATATCCCTATCTACATGTTTCTAGCAATATAAGAAGTTCTATCAAGTGTAGATGTAATTGTTGGGTATGGCTCATACTTTGCCTTCAGAAGATAAGCCGCTTGCAGACAGGGTACAGGAGATAGCGCCCCTGGAGTTTTTCGAGGCCTGGTACTGTTATGGGCCTGGGGTTTATTATTTGCAGTTTGGGCTTGGGCCCATGAATAGCTACGGTGTTTAGGGTTTCTAAATCTATAAATTTCCTTGTAATCTGAGTGCATTGTAACGAGTGTGTGAGGAGAACATAGAAAAAAACTGAACGTAGTGCACATTGGGTGAATTAGGGTAAACATTGGGTGTTATTTTTCTTCCCTTTCTCTCTTTCTGTTTTTCTCGATTGTTGTGTGATTGTTCGAGACAAACAGTAATGACTCGAAAAGTCTTTTTAGCTTGCAATTATGAGGTCAGGTTTTCTTCTTTTGAAAATGTCAAAACTCAATCATTTGTGTTTTCAGATTTGTTATTTTAATGTGTACTACACAGAAGCAATTGTAGAAATGGATATAAAGAGTTAAATGTGGATTATATGGACCGTTAATGGAATATAAAGAGCAATGGCGTAATTTTGAACGATGTGTGGAATGTAGATGTACATGTCTGTCCTTTTCTTTTGTTTCCAAGGATGATCTTTTTGGTTTGGGAATGAAGGGAAGAATTTGGCTGACTAAAGCATCGAGGGTTAGGTCTTCAGTTTGGAAAGTTGGTGGTAAACGTCCAGGTAAATCCTCCCTTGTTGCCAGCAGAATATCATTGTTGTTTTCCTTTGTAATTTAGTGTGACTATTTTTCATTTTGGTGCATCTTCGTTAGGTTATAATGCAAGTGACTCTGAGTCTGACGAATTGGAAGAAGATTCTTAAACAGACTAAATTTGATTTCATGTCCAAAATTCTCAAAAGTGAGTTTATCCTGATCCCTAAACTCTGTCCTTGTGTTGTTAGTGGTTTTACTCTTTTTATCTAATAGAAAAACTTGAGGCTTGGGCTTGTGCCTTATTTCTTCCTATTTAGATTGTTGTGTGTTTTGTATCAAATAATTCAAATTTATTTCTGACTTGGGAGTGCTATGTCCTATTTTCTTATTAGTTGTATATGTGTCATCTTTGAGAATGATGGCTTTTTCATATTAGTTCAATTGTGATTCCAGTTCCACAGTATTTCTTAAGCAACATCTGATTGATAATGGGTTTTATGTTCTGAGATCCAGAAATATGTTTTGCATAATTAGGCATGTGATGTGACTTCTCTACATGAGTATAAGAGTTTGTGCCTAGTCTACCTGGGAGAGGGGTTTCAGAAATATTAAGTATTTTGTTTGTATTATTCTTACTTTCTCTTGGACTTGAAAGGTTAACATGGATTACATGTTCTCTTTTTATTTTGTTTGTTGTTCCCCCTATCTACAGTGTTGTTCTTGTAAAATGAGATGTAATTAATCACATTAAAAAAGAGACATAAAGACTGCCAACTTGCCAAGATGCTAAGCTTATCCTTTATCGCTTTGTATATAATTTAAGGAAGAATAAGCTTTCAATATGTGGTTTAAAAGATAAAGATGATATTACAATGCAGTTAATCTGGTGATTGAGTTGGTTATGGCACTTTCTTTTTAACCTTCTTGAAGTTTGATAGTGTTTCTGAGAAAGTCTGCTGTTAGATCATTAGCAAGGGCTGGGTTGGGGAGCATATAGATTTTGGGGTCAACATATACTTAATTCAATCTTTATTTGCTCAAAGTGAGGACAGCATTGAAGAACAATATTGCATCTTTGACGTTCAATGTTGATAACAATGAAGTTGTTGGCAATCTACTATGTTTAAATAGACTATAATGTGGTGTGGCGAAGTCTGTGCAGTGTGAAACAACAAAGCAACAGTGTTGATAAAATCAATTTTTTTTTTAAGCCTCCACATTCCTTCAAATGAACAAAATACGCTAAGAATTTGGAAATGCAATATACTGGTATTAAAGTACAATGGAAACTAATGTGGTAGGATAACTGGCCTGAGCCATTGTTCCAGAAGACATCATTTTGAACAATTTATGTTTCCTGAATTGAGCTAATGGATTTTTTGGAAGGGTTAACTGCTGAGTCTTTGCATTGTAGTGCTTTACATTATAACAGACCATTCTTGATTGACATATTAAACTGTCATTCTTTGTAGATTAATCTTGTGCTCCTTTGTTTTGTAGGTAGGTGTGGCATCCTGCTTCTTCATAGCCACCACATATGTTCTTGTGACTTCCAGTTATCATTTTGCTTCCTGATCTGTGTATGATATGCTACACCATTTTTTTGAGTCAAGGAAAAAGAAAAGGAAATATTATTACTTTTTGAGGAAATTGTTGCTTGTTAATTGAGGGGCATTTTTCCCTTTCCTTGACACATCACCATATCATGCAAATAGAACAGGAGCGTATATAAGTTAATACTTTCTAAACCCGAAATGCAGATTCAGGCTTCCAAATGATGTTTACCCAAGTTTTAGATATTTATTTGTCTGGTTTTATGGCATGCTACATTCTATACTACCTTCTAGTTAGTCTCATTTTTTTTTTGGTGTTCTTGTTAATCTCTTACGTTAAGGTTTGGACTTTGGATATCTAATTGCAATGAAAACAAAATTCTGGAGAGGGGGCAGGGAATTAATGTACACATTCATCATGGTTTGGAGGACAGTTATGTAATTCTAATTCATGGGCAGGGTTTGATCCTTACAATCTTAAAAATACCACCCAATCCCCCTACCCCGTCTTGGAATTAAAAGAAAATTGAATTACTGGGTTGAGATTATTTTATTTTCGGGTACATTTGTGGTATTGAAGTTTGAATATATACTATCTCATACCATATAAATCACTTAAACTCTTAACCACTTAATTATTAGGTAGAGTTAACTTAGTTTTAAAACTTAATGTTTTGATCAACTGAGTTGAGTTCAGTAGAAATGTTACTCTCAGTTCCTAAATTATATAGCATTTTAGTTTTGTTTCGACTATTGGTGTTTTATAAATTCAAGACTAAATTTATAACTTTTTGTCCAATTATACCCTTGTTTACAAATATAAATGCATTTTATTTTTATTGCTATCCAAGTTAAGCACTAGTACACAAGCCAATAGCTAACACTCCATTAATGAGAATGTTACCTAACATAGTCTGTAGACTCCAAATATTGATATTGCTTGGAAGCATGGCTTTAGAAGTTTTACAGTTGAATATGATTGTCAGGTGATTAATTTCAAGACCAAGTCGTGTCCTGGTTCTCATTCTTGCTTTGGTATGGTGAATCGGATTTTGAAATTTTGTCAGGAGTGTGAAGAGAAAAAAGAGAGGTACAATTTCCCCTAAATCTTCACGGTTCAACTGAGACAACTCAACTAACATTTTGCGTACTTCGGCTATGGGTCTTCAAGTTAATTACCGTTTCTACATAATGTCCAAATTGGTGTGCATAGTATTGGGCAAAATGTTATGACGAAATGTTCAATCAGCAGAAAATGAAAGTAGAAAGCAACACTAAGAAAATGTCCCAAACCAAGAACCAAACTGTGGCTGCACAATTCCAATTTTCTCCCATTTCTCAAATCAATACAAGTGACAACTAAGAAGACCATGTAGTGTCTGGTTGAGTGTTCATAAAATATTTTCAAGAATAAGATGCCTCAGTGATGGATCAAGATCCTCTAGTATTAATAATGCAACGGGTAAATTATCTTTTTAGTCCTTAATTTTTTTGAATTTATGTAGTCCCTAAAATTTTATTTTTGTTTTTAATTCATTAACTTTTTGTTTTCATTTTTACTTTTGGTCCTTTAACTTTTTTTCTATCCTTACTTTGGATCCTTTTAAGGGATTAAAATTAAGGATGAAAAAAAAGTCAAGGGAGTAAAAGTAAAAAAAAAATATTCAAGAACTAAATACAAATAAAAAAAGTTCAGGAATTAAAAACAAAAAATTTAAAAAGTTTTAGGACTAAAAAGATAATAAACCTTAATTTCAAATGACAATGACATGTTAGAAAAGAGAAAAACATTAAATATAAGACCAATCATTATTTATTATTACTATTATTTGTGTTTTTTCTCTGAAAGATGTTGTCATGATAAATGTTGTTAACATGAAAAACATAATGGCCTTAGGGGGCCCTCCATGTATAGAAAGAAAAACATGAGAAACATAAAATTCAGTAAACATGGTAATGCTTAATAGTGGTGATGATAATAGCCCATAATAACATGGTGATGCTTGGTTGATGGTTGAGGCTAAAACTTCCTGCACATCCATATTTAAAATACATATTTGATGGTTGATAAATAGCCCAGACTTTGGGGAATATAACGGGGTGCAGGAAATACATATGTGAAACAAAACTACTAATGCAAGAGAAAGAGCCTTCAATATGATTGTAAAATAAAAACTGTTCATAGTTTTTAACAATGGTTCTTAATCTCATGATCTCTAGAAAACACGAAAATAAAACACTGAAGTTTCACTGCACATGACATAATTGGTACAGAAAAATTGGTCAAGTACTGTTCTCTGGATAATTTTTTTTTTAACAAAAAAATCGTCGTTGTGAAATGACAAGTACCTATAAAATTTGACATGGCACGTTCTGCTTAACCATCTGAATCATAGATTTACGTTCTCCAAGTACCACTTGTAGGTATCAGCAAGCCCATCCTTGAGTGAGACTTTTGGTGTCCAACCCAGGCTTGCAAGTTTGGAGCTATCCATCAGCTTCCTTGGAGTCCCATCAGGCTTAGTAGAATCCCAAACAAGATCCCCTTCAAATCCCACCACTTCCTTCATCAACTCAGCCAATTCCTTAATGGTCACCTCCTTTCCACTCCCTACATTCAAATGCTCCAGTCCGCTGTACTTTTCCATCATGAAGACAACCGCGTCTGCCAAATCGTCAACGTGCAAGAACTCCCTCAATGGACTTCCTGTGCCCCACACCACCACCTCCTTGGCACCATTGACCTTTGCCTCATGAAACCTTCTCATGAGAGCAGGTAACACATGCGAATTCTCAGGATGGAAATTGTCGTACGGTCCATATAAGTTGGTGGGCATTCCCGAAATTGCATCCCACTTATGCTGAATTCTGTAAGCCTGGCACATTTTGATCCCAGCAATCTTGGCAATGGCATACCATTCATTTGTGGGCTCTAAGGGTCCAGTAAGCAAAGCATCTTCCGGAATCGGTTGGGGTGCAAATTTGGGGTAAATGCAAGAGGAACCCAAAAACAACAGTTTCTTAGCACCGCTGCGATGTGCAGAATTGATGACATTGGTCTGGATTTGGAGGTTGATGGCAATGAAATCGGCAGGGTAGGTGTTGTTGGCATGGATGCCACCAACTTTGGCTGCAGCTACAATGACAAATTCAGGTTTTTCAGAAGCAAAGAAGGCTTCAACATCAGATTGTCGAGTGAGATCAAGCTCGGCATGGGAGCGCAAGACTAGATTAGTGAACCCAAGTTGGGTGAGCTTGCGAACAATGGCCGAGCCAACAAGACCCCGGTGACCAGCAACAAACACCTTAGCAGATTTGTAAGCTAGAAATGAATGGGATGACAACGCTACTGAAAATCCACCAAAGGAAATAATATTAGGAAAAATTTAAAATCAAAGAATTACAAAAAAACGGACTAATTCTTTTTGAATTTAATAAGAATGCATTTACACTGTCATCTAATCACAGATTTATCATATGTAGTAAGTAGGTTAACTATAATGATAATTATTTTAAAAGTCATATCTAGGATGATTTCTAGCTAGTTAACAGTATAAAAATCTTATACTATCAGTACATGAAAATCAATCTCATTTTTCTTTTGCTAGAATGAGTCAGCAATGATGTTGATTCTTAGACCAATATAACTAATCCAACAACCACCCTTTAATTGGTCAAATTCTAGTTGAATTCTAAGTTCTAACAAAATTTCCAGGGTGTGTAGCACTACTCACCCAAGAATTAAGACATTCAATTAAGGAGTTTCAATGAATAATTCTCTATGCAATAATACACAGATAGAAGACATGAATGAAGAGAAGAAAAACCGTTGTTGTCTTGGCTTCCCATGCTCGTGTGTGTTGGTTGTTTTACACAACAGTTAAGCTATTCCAACCTTCAACTTCAAATCAAACCTGAGACGAATCAATAACATTAACAAAAAAATAGAAGTAAAAATAAAAACAAGCAACTCATTATAGAGGAACATAAAGCTCAACATCGACAGATATAACACCCCACCATCCAAATCAATGAAGGACACCAATTAAGGTCTCAAATCTGAAACCCACTTCCAAAACGACGAAACAAAACGAGGAGTGGAAACAAAATCGAATTTTTACCTCGAATTTGAAGCGAACTAAAACCTCTTATTCACAGGCTAAAACGAATGGCGATGCGATGATACCCAAGAATCCGACCCAGGTTGAGTTGGATTGCGGCGAATCGGACTCCGGCGACGGTAAGCTCAGATCTGAGAGATCCCGGCGAGATCAAATCAGAATCTCCTTCTCTCACTCACTCTAATGCTATTCATCTCGTTTTTCACCATCTATATATATATAGCAACATTATCTTTTGCAACGTTGTGTCGATTCACTCGTGGTTCAAAACTTCAAATTTATATTTCTATTTTTATTCAAACCTTTCTAAAACTAGTATGTAAATTGTAAATGATAAATGGTATATATTAAATATTTGTTATAAATATTAAATATATTTATTAAAATATACTGATAAGTATATTTATTATATATTTATAATATGTTTAATAAATATGAAAAACATTTATGAAACTAAATATATAATATATAATAAGTATTTATTATATTTATTAAATACTTAATATTAAATACATTAAATATGATAAATTAAATATAATGTGTGTGTGTATAAGTTTGTTTTAATAATAAAATATTTGTCTAC
>PYAF01004503.1:621793-634502 GCA_007407185.1 Glycine tomentella
AATAATAAAATGACTAAAATTATATAATTATAATATTTGAAAGATTGAATTGACTAATTAAAATTGAAAGACTAAAATTATTGATTTGTAATATCTAAAGCAATAATTAAATCATAAAAAAAGATAAGAATAATAAAAATATTTAATTGAAAGAGGAAAAAAATAAAAAATTTCTACTCTTAAAATTGTGTATTTTAATTTATAATACAACAAATATTAGAATATATTACTATTATATCTAGTTTTATTTAATCATGTATTATCATTAAAATATTAATTTTATACTCTGAATTTTAGTATCAATAAAAAAGTCCCACTCTTTATGTATTTTAGTATTATTCTCCGATTAGAATTTTACTTTAGCAACCCATATCAATTTCTAATACACTGAAATTGGGGAGGGGGGATACACCTTTTTTTTTTTTTGGTGAAATGCAGTGCAGGGGGATACACCGTTTTATGCTTTTCATGTCAAATGCCAAAATAAAAATGGAGAATTGTAAAATTTTGGGAATAAGTAAAAGCTATGCAAAATTGGCATCAACATGCATCAAGTACTAGTAGTAATTTTTGTTTTTTCAGTAAACTCAGCAACTTAAATTTTCGTGAGTCCTTGAGCACCGGCAATGGTTGAGACTTACGAAGTTATCTTCCTCCAGACTTGCATATAGTAACGTATTTTCTCTGTTCCGTACACCCAAAACAGAGTGTATTTGGTCACTCTCAGTGAAGGAATTTTGTGGTTGAGGGACTTCTTCTTCAAAAAATAATTCGATAAACATGAAATTGATTTAAAGTATTTATTAATTTTAGAAATGATTAATCTTTTTTAAAATCTAATTGATCACTTTAATGAGATTCTTTTTTTTAATCATATTTTTTTCATTTATAAGATTCGAATTTAAGACTTTATTTAAGAAAATTAAGCTCCAAATCACTTAGATCAACAATTAATTGATCTTCTAAATTTTCTTTGAACATAAGTGAGTTTGTTTAAGTTTATTTTTGAAATAAAATAAATAATTTTATAATTTTATGATGTGTTTGTATAAACTGTTTTTACTTAAAATAAATAATTTTATGTTTTCTAAAAACTAAATTCTATTTATTTGTTAAAAAAATATTTATATAAAAATAACTTATTTTAAAACTATTTTTTTAAGTTTAAACAAAATTACTTTGTACCTCCAACGTTTTTCATGATTGTTCCCCTCTCTCTCCTTTAATGTGGGTTGTTTAACTTAAGCAGCATTGCTTATTACTAACATGTTTTTTTTTTCTTTTGGAGCAATTGAGTTGGTGTTCTTTATACAAGTACTTTTGTTAATATAATAACGTTCCTTGATCAAATTTTAACCATAAAATTTATATTTTTGGGGTCTAGAATCAATGGAAAGGGGAAGGAAATAAACTGTTCTTATTCAAAATGAAATACAAAGTCATTGTTCACAATTTACATCCATTATTCACAAACCAAGCACAGTATTATATCATTGTGCACAACCAGGAAATGAAAAATAAAAATTTTGGGCCTGCCATCTTAATCACAAAAAAGCACAATAAGAACAAAAATTATCTTCTTGTGGATATGGAAATTCGGTCTTCACCAACGAAGAGCGTGGAGCTAGGACTATTTGCAGCTATATACGGAGAAAAATATTCAATGCTATTGAGTTCATGTTGTCTTAACCTTAAGCAAGACTTGTCCATTAGGGAAGAAAATGAATATATCCAAAACCTTTTAAATTCCTCTCCCTTGTGACATACTCCCACAAATCCAATACATCCCAATAATAAAAATTCAGTTTTTGTAAGTATTGTGGCGTCCTTATGTTTATTGTTGGAGAAGGGCAATGCAATAATGCTATTTAGAAAGTTCATAACTGATCTCACCCCAGTGCCTCATCCAAAAAAATATAGCCAAGATGAAAATTTAAATTATGAACCATTTATTAATAAATACAAATTAATATCATTTATATTAATATCCGTTTAGATATATCAAGAATGTAAAAAACATTAGTAATCTTAATATATATATATATATATATATATATATATATATATATTCTTGTCATTTATTATTCTTAATTTTTTATCTTCAAAAAATTATAATAAAAAAATCAATGTGTTAGAGTTTAATTTATATATTATATGATGTCAATATAAAATATTTTTACTAAAATTGAATTAAAAAATATTTCATTTTTCATATTAATGAATAAGATGACATAATAAGACTGTAAAATATAATTAGACATTTATGTAAAAATATTTTGCACCAATAGTATATTTAATTAAACTTTATCTACTGCTGTAAAAAAAAAAAAACTCTATATGCTATATGTGTCATGATTTTAGTGAGGAAATACATACCCTTGGAACAATAATAAATATTTTCTATGAATATTTTATTTTCTGTCCAAAAAAAATGAATCTCGTCACTTTCATCTAGTGTTTTTTTTTTTTTTTTATATTGTGATTTCAGACTCAGTGATATTCCAGTCTTCCACAATGTTTTAAAATACTAATACAATGGACGGATAAATAACAAATGTGGTTCTTAACGTATTTTGTGTGTGTTCACAATTGGTTGTTGAAGACTGCAAGTCTCACTTAAATAGTTGAATATCATGCGTTATTCTTTCAATAAACAGTTTAAAGTAAGGTTCTTGAAAGTAAAATATACACAGAAAAAGGTTTAAAAATCTTTTCATTATTCCATTCTCTTTTCAACTTCACTGCTTATTCCAATTGTTATTATTATATTCTTATACAGTTATTATACTCCTTCTATTTTCTAAGAATGATGCTTATTTAGATCTTTTATGAATATCATGTATGAGAAAAATGAAAAAAAAATATATTCTCTTTTTAACTCCTCTATTTATTCAAGGCCAATGCTTTGACGATCCCGTGGAGCTAGTGAAAGCTTTGCTGTTAATAATGGTTCATATTGCACCAGCCATAAAGATGGTCCACCCTAAAATTTTCCCTTATTCAAATTGTTTTTATTAAATTCTTATACTCTTATTTTCTAAGAACGATGTTTTTATGGATTTGGCAACGTATTTTCATAAAAATAATGACAAAAAAGAAAACAAATTGAATAATGACAAAAAAGGGAGGTCCTACCGGGAGTCGAACCCAGGTCGCTGGATTCAAAGTCCAGAATGCTAACCACTACACCATAGAACCTTGATGTTAAAATATCACATGTTATAATATTTAAACTATTTTCTTTTCAGATATCCATGTCTTTTTCCATTCGGATCTCAAACGACCATGAAAGAACATAAATTAAATCGCATAAATTATTATTGTTTATTTTACATTAAACTACCAACCATTATTAAGCGACTTCTTCCGTGGACACTCCAGTTAAATGGTTCACCCATGAATCACTAAAAAAGTAGCTACAACAACATGGTTTTTTAATTAAATATAATTTCATTTATAGAAAAAGACTAATATGTCCTTTTATTAAAAATTGTGAGATGACTATTGAATCCCTATAAGAAATAAGAAATGTCTAATAAATCCCTTATTGTTTCCTATTTTGTGATGGATTACACTAATGTTTCTTTAGTAAAATACATAATTATAATTCATGTTTTTCATATCTTCTTTTCATAATTTTTCAAGTTCAAATACCAACACTCTCATATGACTTAGCAAAAGAACTCTCATTTCAAATGTCTTGATTCAATCAAACTATATCAAATTAAATTTAGGAATAACGATTTTTAATTTAAAAATTACATATGAAATTGGAAGAAATGCATAAATTACAAATGTTATGAGCATCATGATTTGAACATTTTATCTTATACTTGGAGTGCAATTTAAGAGTACTCTAATGTCATTATGACATATTAAACAAAAATCTCAGCACCTATAATGCATAATCTAACAAACTACTTGTGCAAAGTTATATAAAGAAAAAACAAAATATCAAGATCCCACCCCCACACGTCTTAAACTTGCAGAATAACAATAATCATTTAAATTTCATCATAGAACATTTTTCCTTTCCATTGCAATGCACCTTTTTATTGTGTCCAGTGTGTAGCATGTACTGCCTGAGATTCCAAAACTCCAGAAGCTGTAAAATTTTCCTACATGGGTTCCTCAAAGGTTCATTTTTTTCCCGTCAATGTAAAGTTCAAATCTTTTGAATACATCAATCCTCAAATATACAAATGAAACAGTGGCAAAATAGCAAATCCTACTGGACAACATTGAAAGGCCATATAGAGAATTGTATACATAATCCAAGCATTCTCTAATTTTATTAAATAATTATAATAAAATAGAATTACTGTTTAAGATTCATAATCTCACCGTTTATTTATTTTAAATGATATCCAATGGTGTAAAATAGATGTTTCACCCATGAACCTTATGGTATAAGGGTTCACAGTAGAAACCGCCTAATTATTAATTAAATGTGATATCTATGCGACTATGCACACATACACTTTCTTGCTCCATAGCAAATCCTAGTGTTTTCCGAAAACAAAAATAAAATACTACAATTTTACATATTATTACAAGTTACCTACAATTTGTTCATAATATAATTATCCTAGTGTCAAATCCTATAATTTTATTCTCCTATTTTGTTTAATTCGTAATTTTGATCTCTTCATTTTAAAATTGAGATATTTTATTTTCTTATTTTAAAAATTCTACAATTTTGATCCTTCTATTTCAAAAGAGAAATATTTGCTTTCCATAATTTAAAAATTACACAATTTTAGTTCCCTTATTTTAGAAAATTTACAATTTTAATGCAATCTTCAATTTTACTGATGTTTTATTTCTTATATTGTAATTAATTAAATCATTTCTTTATAGTACTTACAATGATTAAGTTGGGTGTAAGGTTTAATTGGATCAACATAAAATAAATAAAATATATATAAAATTAAAAATTTGACAAAAATTTGTAAATTTTTTAAAATAAGAGAACAAAATATTTCTATATTGAAACATAGGACTAAAATTATATATTTTTTAAAATAAAAAAGCTAAATTATATAAACAAGACGAGGACTAAAATTAGATTTAAGCTATAATTATTTAGTGGTTAATACAAGGTGTTCATTTTATGCGGCTCACTCATTCGAGATTTCGAGTAGCGTAATAAATATACTTACATGTCTTATTGGATTCAGATGGCATCTCCCACAATTTATTCTCCGTTATCTCTTTCGGTAACTCAACCCAACAAGAAATCTTCACACATAAAACAAATCTAAATTACAAGAAGCGTCTAAAGTTATTTAACCAAATCAGAAATGAAAACAACCAATAACCCCTCTAACAAAACGGTCCAATAAATAATTGATGATTGACGTTAAATGTAGTTTGTTTGATAACATTGGATCTCTGACATTGGTACCACATAATCAGACAGGAACTCGATCCAATAACACATCCTATCCTATGTTTGCAAGCCCCCCTTCTCTCTCGATAATGTTAAAACTTAGTGTATGTTCCACTCTATTTAAAGCATTTTTGGAAATTTGATAAAAACAAAAAAAAAACTACTTTTGACACAAAATTTTGTCAAATGATTAGAATTTTTGTTTTTGATTTCATTTAACTTTTCTCTATTAAATATGTATTCGAATTCATGTCGTAACAATTTCAATTACAAATCAAATATATACTTAATTTTCAAGAATCTTCATATAATACATAATCAAATTTTATTAACTTTTTCTCTTAAATTCAATATAAATTTGGTATCACATAAAGATTGACTGAATTATAAATAGGCGATGATGTAAGATTATATAATAATTTCTTTTCTGAAACTTTTTTTATTCGTATATTATATTCATTTTGAAATTTTATTACCGATGATGTAACAACTATCGATCCAAAGAATAAGTTTGTTCCTTAAATAACTAAAGACTAAAATGAATGTTTTAATAGTATTATAAACGAGACTTATATCAAAAGTACACTTTTATAAGAACTAAAAAAACCAAAATGTAAAATGTAAAACATAATTTAGATGGAAATTCAATCCATTTTTTTATTAATATTAAAACCATAAAACTAAGTATATAATACATATACTAGAGAAAATAATGAATCCTATAGCCTACATCTTAATAATGTAATGAGGGTATTAAATGGCAGGCTGTGAGGCAGCCCAGTCAAACCCACAAGTCTTGACCCAATTCAGTTTTCCACAGTCAAACATATCCTTAGCTTCCTAGAAGCAGCTTCCAAGACTTTTTTGCTGGTTATCACTAGCTTTGGCCATAAAATCATGCATCAATTCTCTGTCTGTCTGTCTGTCTCTCTCTCCTCTATATGACTATATTGAATCTTGTCTCCTCTCCTTGTATCATGCCATAGACCACTTTTCCAAAATAAATTCAAATCCAAAGCAAGCTTTTCTTCATTGCCACCCCAATTTCAATAGGACACGTATCTTTGATCTTTCACAGTTTTACTCACCTTCTTTCCATCAATAATAAACAACAATATATTACTAGTAGCATGACCATGGGAGATCATAGTAACTGGGGAACTTCTGAACTTAATCATAATAATCATCATCAAAATCATCAAGTTGGACTTGATGTTCCTAAATTCAAGTCTGTTCAACCTCCCTCACTACCCCTCTCTCCCTCTCCAATCTCCCCTTCTTCTTACTTGAACTTTTCATCTGCTTTCAGCCCTTCTGAGTTCTTGAACTCACCTTTGTTTTTTCCTTCTCCAAATGTAAGTTACAAACTCTCATGCATATTGACAAGTGTGGTTTCATGTTTGGGGCATTAGTAATTGTCGGGTTTTAATTTCTTTGTTCTTGTGTGTGTGGTTTTAGATTTTTGCTTCTACTACTGAGACCTTGGTTGGCCAGAGCTTCAACTGGAGGAACGGTTCAGTTGAAGAACAACAGCGTGGCAAGGAGGATGAGAAAAACTACTCTGACTTCTCTTTCCAAACCCAAATTCAATCTTCCTTAAACATGTTTCAAGTGGTGAGCACTGTTTTTTTTTTTTTTTTTTTTGTCACCATTTGAGTTAAACAAGTATATTATTTTGTGTGTCTTTTTGGTTATTATTTGATCAACAAAGACACTTGGAGGCCGGTTCTTATTTGCTGTTATTTACATATTTGGATTTGTTTCTATTATTAGCTTCTTCTATCTTGTATGTCTTGTGGGGTCAGTTTCTTGTTTACTTGTTTTTAATGGTCCTTTGAATTGTCTTTTTCTACTTTGCTTTGTTCATCTTGTTTTTCTATTTTAATTTTGTTGGTATAAACACGGTTTGAATGGTTAAAACAAGGTTCATATCTTGCCTAACATATTCTAAGTTGAAAAAGTCTAACCCAAAAGTATGTCAATGTATGTTTCTATTTTTTGACAAACAATCAACTTCATTGTAATGATATAATCAAGATGCATAATCATAGTAAACAAGGTTTGATTTATTGATGGCTTGAAACATTTTATTCTTGACATTATTTGGATTTGTATTCTAAATACTTTTTTGTTTTACTTGGACAGCAGGAACCGCTTAAGAAACAAGACATGTGGAAATTCAATGAACCTACAAAGCCATCTGATTTTTCATCTGAGAGGACAGCAACAAAATCTGAATACCCTTCAATTCAGAACTTTTCCTCAGAAATGGCTGCAGGAAAACCAGAAATACAAAGTAATTCAGTTCCAGTGTCTGGTTATGTTGACTATACAAGTGCATCTCTGTCTGTTAGAGAACAAAAGAGAGCAGAAGATGGGTTCAACTGGAGAAAATATGGACAGAAACAAGTGAAAGGGAGTGAAAATCCTCGTAGTTATTACAAGTGCACACATCCAAATTGCTCAGTGAAGAAGAAAGTGGAGAAGACTTTGGAAGGACAAATCACCGAAATAGTATATAAGGGCCAACATAACCACCCTAAACCGCAGTCTTCTAGAAGAACAAACTCTCAATCAATTCATCAACCTTCTTCATCTTGCACAAATTCAGGGATATCTGATCAATCAGTGGTGACCCTAGGAAATCCACAAATGGATCATTTCTCCATACAAAAAGATTCTTCAGCTTCTGTTAGAGAGGAAGAATTTGAGCAAACATCGCAAACCAGTTATTCTGGAGGGGATGAAGATAACCTTGGACCAGATGCCAAAAGATGGTAAGATCAACAAACTGCAGTTTAATGATTTGATTCACTATTTTAGAATGAAATTGCATAGTTCCACTTGGTTTGAATATAACTAATTCTGATTCTCATTTTTGTAGGAAGGGAGATAACGAAAACGATGGCTATTCTGTCTCAGGAAATAGAACGGTTAGAGAGCCAAGAGTTGTAGTTCAAACCACAAGCGAAATTGATATACTTGATGATGGCTTTAGGTGGAGGAAATATGGACAGAAAGTAGTCAAAGGAAACCCAAATGCAAGGTAATTAACTGATGAGAACAAAGACCCTTAAGTTAATGGTTCTAAGTGTTGCAATTCATGTTGTTACTGTCACCATTACTTAAAATTGTTCAAAACATTTCATTTGCAGGAGCTATTACAAATGCACAGCCCCTGGTTGTTCAGTGAGAAAACACGTTGAGCGAGCTGCACATGACATCAAAGCTGTGATCACAACTTATGAAGGGAAACACAACCATGATGTACCTGCAGCACGTGGTAGCGGAAACTATTACATGAACAGAAATTCTCTGAACGGCAACATACCAGCTCCTATAAGACCCTCGGCAGTGAATTGTTATTCTAACTCATCAAGTTTCACAAATTCTCTCTATAATAATAATAGGCATCCAGCAACTGGAAATCAAGAATCATGTTCACTGGACAAGTTCAAGAACCCTGGAAGTTTTGGCTATTCAGCTCTTAACAGATCAATGGGTTCACATACCGATCATGCACCATACACAGACGCTGCTCACTCAAAGGCCAAGGATGAGAGGAAGGATGACTCATTCCTTCAGTCATTTCTCTCAAAGGACTACTAAATTTGAACTGGACCACAACTTTACGTATAATCTTGGATATGTTTTTGTATAGCATGTAGGACTTTAGTTTTTTCACAGCAGAATATAGACAAAAAATTTGCAAATGTTTACTTATTTACCTCATTTAGATTAGTGACTGGCACTACAGACATCGCGACAGAAAATTGCTGCTATACCTGCCTGCCAAGTTCATGTCCAAATAGAAACTTCAACTTTATCATAGGATTGACTGATGAATTCTGTTATTCTTTTGTTGTATTTGTAGGGAAAAAGGTTCTTCTGGAAGAATCTTCCGATATTTCATCAATCAGTAGCATGTGTGCTTGTTTTTGAAATTTCTACTATGCTCTTTCTACTCTTAGTTTTTATCAAATGATTTGTGATGAGAATCAGGAGGGCCAGGACTTCCATAATTTGTACCAACATCATCACCTGGATTTTGATGAATTTTCAATTCATAGTCCTTAATGCAATTTTTGTTGATAACAAGTGACATCTGATTTAATTAGAAAAGAAAACACAATTCAGGAAAATTTGCACGCCTGAAATTTTTGTAATAAACTGCGTGTCTGAAAGTTGAAAGTTGAACCCTCTAGGATTTTAACAAGTCAAAGTTCTTTTTGGATGTACATTAAGTAATCATACAGTAAAGAAATAAAAAATGAAATTCAGTTCTGAGTCTTCTGACTGCCATTGCTTGCGTCTCACAGTCAGATTCAGATAATGCATTCACCACATAATCTTTTTTTGGCCAAATTGGTCAATAAACAGTCTCAAGTACAAGAAAAATGATTAAACATTACATGTATTCGTATATGAAATCAATATCAAATCTCACTGTATAACATATGCACAGAGCCAGAGAGGTGAGGCCTGACTCCTTTTCTCATTAATATACAGAAAAAATGTGATTTGTATGTAAGTAGGAAACAGTAGTAGGAGAGTTTTGCAAAGTTAAGACTTCATATATAAGGTTGAGTTGATAATTTGTAGCCTGAAATGAGGGCAGATACTGCTAGACACAAGAAGGCAAAAATTGACATGCTAATGGCTGCAGCTGAAGTGTCTGTGAATATATTGTCTGCCCCTTCTCTCATTCTATTTGTTATTGGAATTGCTGAAGATGCCGATGATATCAAAAGATATGCAATGATCTGCAACAAAAAAGGTTCCCGAAATTAACATTTCGTAGTCCTTAAAAGGAACATACTTCATAAATCCTAGTCAATCATAAAGGTTTTGAATAAATAAAATAGTCTAAAGGTTTGAATTTTTCAAAATGAAGCCTGAATCAATCCATATGTCATCTAAATATTATATGGTGGTGCCACATGTAGGACTAATTAACTCGTTTAAAACAATGAAATAAGGCCAATAAAAATTCTATCCCTCTATTGTGCTTGCATTATTGAAGCACTTAAACGTCATTGAAAGTTGTACATCCTTAGAAAAACACTTCATTTTATTACTGATTTTTTAAAGCTAGATAAGCTTTCATTTTCATTACTTCCGTAGGGGTAACTTCAGAGACAAGTCACAAGTTTCCAAACCAATCTCTTCAACATTGGTGATAACTCTACGACCCAACCACAAAGGGGAAACAAATTAATTTAATTTGCAATAAATTGCAAAGCATCTCATCAACATACCAAAAGTTTATTTAACTTTAAAATTTCTCAAACTTACATAAATAAACAGAAGTAGTCTGAAAATGAAATTCCTTTGAGAATTGAATTCAACTTAAACTTAAACAACTGACTTTGATTAGTGACTCCTCACTAGCCATAGAATCAGATATGGGATAAAAAATGTAGTAGTATCATTGAAATCAATAAAATAAGAGAAAAATGATGTCAAACCTGATCACCAAAAAAGTCAATCATAGCTGCCATTCTTGGCTGAAGCAATTGTTTTGCAGTGGAGAGTTCCTGAATTTGACGGAACGCTTGGGCTCCAGTGTACAAACTAGACAAAATCGCTATAGCCAGCAAATACCTGCCATTCTCCAAAAACCAATTCAACTTCATCACTCTCGTGAATCCACTATCTAAAATCCTTGAATTAAAGACATGTGATACACCTTATATTACATGAATTTAATTAAAGACATGTGATACATTTTATATTACATGAATTTTATTAAAATATCGAAAAAAATTATGTTTTCGTCAAATTACAATTTGTATGTATGATAAAAGATTATGGGCTTTATAATAATTTCTTTAAAGTGTATTTTTTTTTTTGGGGAAAAAGATCATATATATTCTCTGCAAGAACCAATCAAGTCAGATAAAATAACCGTAGTGTCATAGATGATAAAAAAATTCTTCAAATATTTAACACAATTGCATATTTTGAGCTTAAATTTGATACTATTAAGTTAGAACAATTTTACAAGGTAGATTTACACACTTGGTGGTCTTTAAAGTATAATTGATTCACAATGTCAACATAAAATTAAACTCATTTTAAGGAGGAAAAGGAGAAAAAAGTCACGAGTTCGATGTCTTTTCCTAACAAAACTAACCATTAACAATTGACGGAAAAAAACCGCTATTCCCAAATCAACATTAATAAGAATCGAATTTTGACAAAAACCCATTATTAAATCATCCAAAATTCTCAAAAGGGGTGTGAGATTTCTACCTGTACTCTTCATATTTATCGAACTCTCTCCAATCCCCATGTTTATTGCTGGCCATGATAACGAACGAAATCAGGCAGAAAAGCAGCGCGATCCCTCTCAGTCCCAACGACCCTCTCTTGATCAAGTCCTCCCTCTTCCACCGCCGCAGGATTCCGACAATTCCGCCGCTCGCCGCGGCGTGGTGGCCCTCGCTAGGCGCAGAAGGCGCCACTGGCGGAGTCTCAACGTGTATCTTCGGCGAATCACTACCGTTGATATTTGACATCTTATTATGGTTTCGGATTCAGATTTGGATGAATTGAAGTAAAAGAAAAAATTGAATAAGAAGAAGACACCTTTTGTTTTTCCGTGTGTTGGTTTTTTCTGTTTGCTTATGTAATAAAGGTGGCAAGCAACCAACGTTGGTAAAATCGTTAGTTATGGAAGTTAATGAAGTTTCGGGGTAGAGTTTTCTAGCGAGCAAAGCGCGCGTGAGTGAAACCATAGATGACGTGGCATGATGGCATTGGTTGGAGTAGTGTGGAGTACGATAAAAGGCAATGACAGCTTCTACAGCAATGTGCCAGGGTGGCCATGTAGATAATAACATGGAAAATTTGTTCTTATCCCATCTCACACCCTTCTAATCTAGAATCTAGATAATACTATAGGAAAGGTGTGTGTTATTTTATTAATGTGATATACATATAATGATATTTATATAATATTTATCTATTTATTTTTATTACATTAATTTTTATATCTTAAATTTTTCTCCTTTTCTTTTTCTCTTAAGTGTACAAATTGTTGTACAAAATATTATATAAATAATTGTATATTAAATATACAAAGAGGTGAATATTTGTTTAAAAATTAAAGGAGGTACAAGTGTCATTAAAAATGAATTGGTTGAAAGGAGAAAAGAGAAAGAAAGAAAGATAGACAATAAGTTTGAATTTCTTTTACCAAAAAAATTAATAATTAATATTTATAGATAAAAAAGATTTAGGAGTAGGGGATATAATTTTTCCTAATACTCCAATATTCATATATCTAGTATTTTAGATTATGTATTATATAAA
>PYAF01004503.1:636312-688765 GCA_007407185.1 Glycine tomentella
TTCATATATCTAGTATTTTAGATTATGTATTATATAAAGCATAAAAAATATTATTAATTACACAAATCAATATTTATTATTATATAATTTAAATTTATAATAAATAAATATTAAATGGTTAAAAACAAAAGTATATAGATAAATAAGATATTTTTTTAGCTAGTTTTGGGAGTAATATGTGAAATATATTTTCAAAAGTAAAAAGAAAAAGAGTGTTGAAATCTCTAATTGAGAGAATAATGATTTTACTATTTAATTTATAATACAATAGTATATATAAAATAGTATTACTTGTTTTAAGTATTTAGTTGTATAATAATATATAACTTGTATGAGAAAGTATAATTTCTCTTATGGGGTATGGTTTTTTCTCCTGTTGGTTATTTATAGGAATTGAACTCAAGATTTATAATATTTCATGCACACTCAACTAGTTAAGTTAGACTCTTAGTTTTGTTGGATTAACAAAATGTGGAATGATTTTTGTTGTTTAAGCGTCTATGATAAAATTTGTAGTGACTTTGAATTTGAATTGAAAAGAGACTTGACCTAAGAACAACAAAGTGAAGAGTTTTTATGTGTGTGAGATTTTGATATTGTTAATGTTTTTAATTAATTAAATTATATGTTATTTTCTTTATTAGTTATTTTTTTATTAGTCTTTGATTATTAAAAAATATGATTAAAGTTTTTTAAATTAAAAAATATGATTAAAGATAGTTTTAGAAGTTTAAATCCTAAAATCTTTTTAGTTTACTTTCAACACTTTTATAAAAATAAGATAGTTTTAGAAGTTTAAATCCTAAAATCTTTTTAGTTTACTTTCAACACTTTTATAAAAATACTTTTGGGGTTTAGGATTTAAAAATTTCTTATTATTGTTTTTATGCCTAGGTCTTATAAAGAGCGTTGAAAGTCATTAAAAAGATTTTATGGTTCATACTTCTAAAATTATCTTTAATCATATTTTTTAATTTGAAAAGTTGTAATTTAAAAAATAATAATAATCAATGACTAATTTGAAAAAAATAATAAGAAGAAGATAACATGTAATTTGATTGATTAAAAAATTAACAGTAACAAAATCCTCCAAATTATTGGGGTCACCATAGAAACCATATTAAAATATTTATGTTACTCATCATGTAACTATCATGGTAGGAAGCTGATTGAGAAAAGGTTTCTTAGTAGAAAGAGAAATGAAACATACTTTTTCTTGTTCAACTAGTGTGAATTTACTGACAAATTTCTTAGTGGCAGGAGTGGTTCAGGCACACATGTGATGAAGGGAAAAGGTGTCGTTGGAGCTGTTGGAGTGTTTGGAAAGGGAAGCAATTGGGAGTGAAGAGGTGGGAAAAGAGACTATGGATTGTAACTTAAAGAGTTGGTTCTTTCAAATTTGTCTGTTTTTATCTAAAATCTATGGATTCTAACTTAAAGAGTTGGTTCTTCATCTTCCAGGTCTTAGACCAATTTGCAAGAGGTTTATAAATCCAATTAGTTTAGAAATTGATGAATATATATTGAGACTAGATTGAATTCTTTATATTTATTCTTATATATTTTGCAACAGAAAGATTTTTCGTCTTTGTTCTATTAATCTGATTTTTCATGCCTCAAAATTTTGATGCTTATGTAATTTAGAAATTAGAATTAGAATACAAAGGATTACTCATTATTATAATCCTCCAGGCACTTGTCTTCTGTTGAAAAGATGTTCAATTTACTAATTGAGTTTGTCTTAATATTTACTTGGGAAACTTAGGCTAAAATTTTCTGTTTGGACATTTCTGAGATAGAATCTCAGCAAGCCCACTTTGCCAATACTGCTTGCTACTCATTCTGGTTTTATAGATTTTAGATATGTGCAGGCCTATAAAAACTACTTTCTAAAACTTGCTGCAAGCTTAAACAGAATATGAACCTTCTCTCAATTAACCCTTTGTTCATTTAATTACTAAAATAGTTTACCATAGAACTATAGATTTGCCCAGAGAACAAGGATCCCACCTACTAGGGTAGATATATGTAGCCTTACCCTCACAAGTGGGAAACTGTTTCCATGATTTCAACCTGTGAACTCCAGGTCACAAGGCAGCAACCTGATTGTTGTGCTAAGACTCACCCTCATAGAACTATAAGTTAAGATTTATTCCTTCACTTCATCCATGTAGTGTGCAAGAGTTTCTATTCTGACAGCAATATATCTTGCCATTATATTTACAAAGAAGCTTCATGAAATTTTGTTCTTTCTAGAATGCTTGAAACACACACACACACACAACACACATAATGTTCCACCGGTTTAGAGAAGTCAACTGATTTTCTCAAACAAACTTACTGCTAGCTAGCAACAATTGTTTGCTTTTATGATTCCAGCCATTCCACAAACATCAAAATATGCCATGCAAGTGGCTTGTTAAAATCTAAAATCTTATATCAGAATAGTGCACAAAATAATTAGCTAGCTCAACATAAAACTTAGCTGGAAAATAAATACACACTTGGATGTTATTCCATCTTATTTATAAAATGCATCAGCAATACATGCTGAATCACCGAAATCACTCCTCCATTTCAGTTATCTAATTTGTTTTCTCAAGTGCTCTTGATATGTTCAATGATTTTAGCTCATCCAACAACAGCATCAAGTTGTTGTAAGAGGATCCACCCTCCTCTATAGTCTTCTTGGCAGCATCACCAAGTTTTCTTGCTCTCCTTCTCATTTCTCCACCCTCTTCTTTTCCCATCAACTGAATGACAGCCTTCAAAATCTCTTCTCTTCTCACTGCTGCATCCACAACAATATGCGTCCAGAACTTGTTCTCTTTTGATCCCACTGGGACTCCAATTTTCAAGACATCAACTACCAACTTCTCATTATAAAATTGGTCTGCAAATACAGGCCATGTGACCATTGGCAAACCAGCACTCACGCTTTCAAGAACAGAGTTCCAACCACAGTGAGTCACAATCCCTCCTATGGCAGGGTGGTTCAATATCAGCAACTGTGGCGCCCAGTTCCATACGATATAACCCTTCTTTCTTTCATTCATCCTCTGCTCAAAATCTTGCAGGAAATTGTCTCCACCATCCTCATCCCCATCTCCACACATTTTTCGAATAACCCAGATGAAATCATGACCAGAACTTTCAAGCCCGTGAGCGATTTCAACAAGCTGAGCATGAGGGAGCCTGATTAGGCTTCCAAAACTTATATAAAGTACAGAATCATTTTGCTTAGAGTTAAGCCAGTTTAGCCACTCTGACTCTTGCAAAAGCTCCTCCTTGTGCCCCCTATTGGCCTTTTCTTCATCACGCTGATTAACCCAGGCTGAAACTGGTCCTACACTCCAACACTTGACCCCCTTTGCGCTCTGATAAAGTTGCTCATAATCACCTTCAAGTTCATGAAAACTGTTGTACAGTGTTCCATAGCTTCTGCTCTCTGATTCATATATAGCATTCAAATGATCTGTGAAGTCATTCTTAGTTCTTACCCATTCTTCCATCTGCAGAGTGGTAATCTCAATGTTATGTGGAAGGCCAGGAATTGAAAACTTCTGGTTATCAGAATCCATCCTTTCATGAGGCTTATGCTTCTGCACAAAATGACCAGCACAACTTGTGAAGTAGCTTGAGCTGTAAAAGTAAAGCCTTGGAATGCCTAGTTTTGCAGCAGACTCCACTGTCCATGGATAAAGCATATCAGTCACGATACAATCTGGTTGCATATCCTGAAACAGAAGCTCTATTGGATCTTTGAGAATCAATAGTCCAAGACTGATTTTGTCCAACATTTCTCTTGAAGTGACGTTTTTGACATTTTCAACCCCATCAGGGAGACCAACTTGGGATGCTGGGAATTGAATCACATGGGATTTGATGCAGTATCCACGACTGGAATCACTATATATGGCTTTCTGGAACGTCAAAGCATTAGCAGGGGTAGTGATAATGGTAACACCAACACCATGCTTGGCAAATAGCCTTGCTGTGTCTACCATGGGGTTCATATGGCCAGGAGCTGGATATGGAAGAAAAATTACATTCAGTTGCTGGGGTTGAGATTCTGTCTTCATGGTTAGTTGAGATGATAAAACTGCTCACAATTCTCTTTGCAAACACAATCAGAGCCTTTTCAATCTTCCTACTCCCGAGAGCATGCTTCATGTGGCAAGTAATATATATATATATATATATATATATATATATATATATATTATGGTTTTGTTAACAATTGTAAGATATTATTGAGAAATAAAATATTTATTATACTTTTATATTTTTGATTTTATACATGCCTCCTTTCGATAAAATATACTACTTTTATATGCTTGAAATATCTGTAAGCTGAGGTTAATATTTTCCTTCTTTTTATATGGCCAGTTGACTTCAAAAGTTGTCATTAATTTTATCATTAGGCCGGTTCTTGTTTCCCCCGTTATTCTTGATATATACTTGGACATGCTTTTCAATGACCTTCTGAATTGTCTCTACTTTTTTGTTTTGTATTCTTAAATACTTATTTTTAATTTTCTCTTTTTTATATTAAAATTTATATTACATCCCTCTTAGTATTCTATATGTGAAGGTCATTATTATTATTATTATTATTATATATATATGCGGTGTCCTGATGTTTTATATTCTGGACATTTTCTGATGACTGTCTTCGTGTCGTGTTTAGTGTCCGCATCAAATTCAGTACTTCATATTTCTCAAGTGGCTTAGATGGCATCAATGATTTTAACTGGTAAATAGGCTTATAAAGATTTGTGTCATTTTACACTTTTTTTAGATTTTAAAGATTAGTGTGTCTTATGTTGGAATGTTTTTCCTGATCAAATTGGTGATAGAGTTTTTGTTAATATAGGAATTTTTGAAAAATCGTCTTAATTGTGATCAGTTCTAACCTGTCTTAGTTGCGGTCTCTTCGTGGACTGTCATAATTGAAGCATCAAGGGTGGGGATTAAGTCCTACATTGATTACATATGACTTCAGTAGAGCTTATAAAATTTAGTCAGTCCTCACCTTATAATTCGATTTTCTAAGGTTGAATTTGGCCCTAAGACCATTTCCTAAGAGGTAATTCCATAAATGCTATTAGGCCAAAACACAATTACTACATTTTCTCAGTTGTAAATCAACCATACAACTTAGGATTTATTTCTTCAAGTTAACCATAAAAATGAAAGAATATCTTTATCTCCATCACTTACTATTTAATAAAAAGGCTAAATGAAACTTTGTCCCTTTGGAACAGGACTAATATGTTTGACAGAAAAAGAAAATGTTGGATGCTATTGTTAAAAAAAAAAAATACTACGTATCTCATTGTCCAGAGGCTCCTCGTTATGCAAAAGTAAGGGAGAGAAATATTATACGTAGTCTTACTCTTACATATGCAAAGAGACTGTTTCCAGATTCAAACTCATAACTAACAAGTCACCAAGACACAATTTTAGTGCTGTACCAGAATAGATAGGGTAGAAAAATGAAATTGAGTTGGTTGGCATGCAAATCTGTCTTCATGGCAAGTTGAGGTCAGAATAACTACTCACACTTCTCTTTCCAAACACAAAGCACAGCCTTTGTCTCTCTTTCAATCTTCCACATGCCTGTTTCAATTGTGGCAAGTGATATTCTTTTTATATGACCAGCAGACTTAAAACAAGAAGCATTCTTTGTTAATTATTAATTTGGTCACTAGGTCGGTTCTTGTTCTCCTTGTTACTCTTGACATGTTTCTTTCATTAGCTTCTGCCTCAAACGGTTAGTGAGAGCAGTTTATTTTGTTTTTATCTTGTTTTCTAATAGCCCTTTGAATTGTCTCTTCTTCTTGTCTTCTCTGTTTGTTTTTGTTGAGATAGAAACGGCTAGAATGGTTAAAACAAGGTTCAGAACTTGACTCGCATATTTTTAGTTGAAAAAGCCAAACCTAAAAGTATGTCAATGTCTTTTCTGTATTGACGGCCAATAAACTTTGATAAAACTAATATATTAATCATATACATAGTATGAAAATTGTATAATAAGATACTATTCAAAAATATAATATTTGAATAATGAATAAAACATTTTGTTGATTTCAAGTAAATTTCACAATTATATAAATAGATTGGAATGTGTTGCAAGATATTTGGACATCACCCAAATTCTGTAGAATATCCTAATATGTATTTAGTCGTATTTAATGCTGTATATTTTAGGATAGGAATCTGTTTTTATTTCCATCTTTATTTCTGTCTTTATTAGGGAGATTTGTTTCCCATTTTGTACCTTAGAATTGGCTATTAAATCTGTACAAACTGAGAATTACGATGAATGAGACACAATTCCTCATATTTTGTCTTGGACCAATTCTCAACGCACACTGGCAAAAGAAACATTTCCAATTATTTCTAGGTTCTTCCTTCTTCATCCACAACAAGAGTATAACATGGTTAGCAGCAAATTAAGCACACAGTTACACAGGCAATATCATAACCATAGTTTTAAATAACAGTCCGCAACCGTAATTGCGGCCGCAATGTAAAGGTATTTAACCGCACCACGACTGCAATTGTGGTCGCATCAACTATATTTTCCCGCAAATGCTTGAAATATAAAGATTTTCTAGCTTACTGCAACGCAATTGGGACCACAATTTAAAACCATGATCATAACCAGAAATCCATATCCTCATAGGTCAAATAGGTCTCTCCCTCTTGGAAATTGCCAAAGTGAATGTTGTAATGGTTATTTGCACAATCAAGGCAATAAACTGGCATCATCCAAGTGCTAGAATTGAAAGGGTTGGAGCCAAGATTGTATCTTGATCCATTTTAGTAATGAAAAACTCTTCTTAAGAAGTTATATTGTTCAGGTCAATAGACTTCAGGATTGGTATGTGAAGGATTCAGAACAGTGCAACGAGTTTCACATCAATGACCTTCAAATGGAATACATGCATGGAGGCTTCAAAACTGAGATACAAGAAGGATTCAAAACGAGTTTGTGGAGACTTTAGAACGAGTGTATTGAGGTATCACAACGGTGCGTCAATTCAGGTAGGAAGGCTGCTTCGGGGGAAGAAAGGTTGTAATTTAGCGAAAGGAAATAGAAAGGAAAAGGGAGTGATTGGCGATGTAACATGATAATAATAATCATAATTTGTAGAGGAATTGGAGAAGGTGAAGGTTAAAGAGGAAAAATCAAAATGGAATATAGGTGGAGGATAACATGACTTTGATACCATGTTAAAAATTAAATACACATAAATTAGAATAATAATTCTTTATTAATTCATTTATTCACTCGTATTTTACCTCTTAAATGATATTTATTTAACAATCTAAGCACAATATTAGGAAACAATAATTTAAATTTCTTCTTATTTAGACTATTTTAACAACATGCTTTATTTAAGAAAAACAATAATTCAAATTCAGATTATCTTCAACAAGATTTAGTAATGCTCCATTTCACTTATCTAACATACTTCTGCCAAGTGCTTTAGATATCTTCAATGATTTAAGCTCATCTATCAACTGAATCAAGTTGTTGTAAGAGTGTCCACCCACCTCTATAGTCCTCTTGGCAGCCTCACCAAGTTTTCTTGCTCTCTTCCTCATTTCTTTGTTCTCTTGGCTACTTCCCATCAAAAGCACCACAGCCTTCGCTATCTCTTCCCTTCTCACCATCGCCTCATCATCCAAGCTCATCCAAAACGTGTTTTCTTTCACTCCGACTGGGACTCCAATCTTCAACACATCAACTAGCAACTTCTCATTGTAAAATTGCTCAGCAAACACTGGCCACGTGATCATTGGCAAACCGGCACTCACACTTTCAAGAATGGAATTCCAACCACAGTGAGTCACAATGCCTCCTATGGCAGGGTGGTCCAATATGAGAAGCTGCGGTGCCCAGTTCCATATGATATAACCCTTCTCGATTTCTTTCATCTTCTGCTCAAACTCTACCAGAAAACTGTCTCCTTTATTCTCGTTTTCATCCTTTTTCCTTATGAGCCAGATGAAACTATGACCAGAATGTTCAAGCCCATGAGCCAGTTCAACAAGTTGAGCACGAGGGAGCCAGACGAGGCTTCCAAAACTTACATAAAGTACAGACTCATTTTGCTTAGAGTTAAGCCAACTTAGCCATTCTGGCTCTTGTGCAAGGTCCCCCTTTTGTCCCCTATTGGCCTTTTGTTCATCATCCTTGTTAACCCACGCTGAAACTGGTCCAATATTCCATGATTTGATCCCCAATGTACTCTTATGAAGTTGCTCATAATCATTTTCGAGTTCATGAAAACTATTATACAGTGCCCCATAGCTTCTAGTCTCTGTTGAGGCCAACGGATCAATTGGGTGTTGGTATACACGAATTTGAGAGAAAAATAACTTCTATTACTCACAAGAATAGAATTACAGAGATTTACAAAACTCAAAACAAAAAACTCTCAAACTCAGACCACTGACACAACACTCACTAAGAACTCTCACTACTTGGATGAATTCACTCTTGGTGTTTCTGTGTGTCTAAGTGATGCTTACAACTGAGGTTGGCACCTCTATTTATAGGCTGAGTTTGGGTGTGAACGTTGGAGGATGGGTGGTGGCCAGCTGGTGGACAGCTTGAGGTGAGGCTGGAAGATAGCTGGCAGACAACTCCATGTGCGGACAGCTGGTGGACGGCTGGTGAACAGCTGGAGTCAAGAATGGTGGCTCCAGGTGCGGCTGGAAATCATCAGTCTCTGATTCAAACATTGCATCAAAATAGCCTGTGGTTTCATTCTTAGTCCTTTCCCATTCTGCTACCTGCAGAGGGGTCATCTCTATTCTTTGAGGCAAACCAGGAATTGTAAACTTGTCGGTATCAGAGGCAAAGCTTTCGTGAGGTCTATGCTTCCTGATAGAATAACTAGCACAGTTGGAGAAGTAGCTTGAGCTGTAAAAGCAAATCCTTGGAATGCTTAGTTTTTCAGCAGACTCCACTGTCCAAGGATAACAAAAATCAGTCACTATACAATCTGGTTGCAAGTCTCGAAACAGAAGCTCAATTTGATCTTTGAGCATTGATATTCCATGACTGATTTGACCCAACATTTCTGGGGTAGTGCTATCCTTGATGTTTTCAAGCCCATCAGGGAGACCAACTTGGGCAGAAGGGAATGGAACCACTTGAGTTCTGATGCGGTATCCACAACTGAAATCACTGTCTATGGCCTTTCGGAATGTTAAAGCATTAGCAGGGGTAGTGATAATGGTAACACTAACACCATGCTTGGCAAATACTCTTGCTGTGTCTACCATAGGGATCATATGGCCAGGTGTTGGATAAGGAAGAAAAAGGACATTGAGTTGGTGGTGTGATTGAGCTTCCATTGATTTTGCAATATATGAGGTTCTATTCCTTGGGGGAGATGCTGCTTAAAGAAGAAAAAAAGAAGCTTGGAGAGAAGTTTTTGTTTCTGTGATATAGAGAGAATATATGGTTTTAATTTCAAACCTATGTCTGAAAAACAAAATAGAACCATATCAAAAGTAAAATACCAGACATCATGATATAGGCCTAAATCAATAGAAGAAATTCCCAGGAAGAAAAATTATAGTAGAAGCATACCTTGTCCAGAAATCTCCTTCGAAATTTTCTTCCTTTTCTACCAAAGATGGTGTATGTGTTGTTTGTCCCTTACTGAAAAATTCTACATGAGCTAGTAATGTAAGAAGGAGAGTTCTCTTTGTGCTGGCCAATACTTTCTTGGATTTCCCGAAAACTAAAAAAATCCTGCATCTCTTTCAACCTTCCCCAAGCATCTTTCATGTGGTAAGTTCTGTTTGTTTTATATGATCATTTGACTAGTACAAGTATCATTTTTTGTCTGTCTTTGTCTGTTGTTTGTATGATCATTTAGCCTTCTCTTTGATGTTCTTGATTGTGCATTCATTAGTTTCTGCTTTGATCAGCTTGTGGAGTCAGTTATTTTTAACTTTGGTTCAGTTCTAGTCTCCTCACATCTAGCGATTTGGCTAGGACAATATCATTTTTTTATGTCTTGTCTATTGTTTGTTTGATC
Source organism: Glycine tomentella (assembly GCA_007407185.1). Taxonomy (NCBI): domain Eukaryota; kingdom Viridiplantae; phylum Streptophyta; class Magnoliopsida; order Fabales; family Fabaceae; genus Glycine; species Glycine tomentella. The sequence continues at coordinate 646,383 of PYAF01004503.1, forward strand.
ATTTAGCCTTCTTTTTGTCGTTCTTGACTTGTGCATCCAATAGCTTCTGCTTTGATCAGCTTGTGACATCAGTTATTTTTATCTTTGGTTCTGTTTTAGTCTCCTCACAACTCAAGAACACAACCTATAGAACAGTAGAAATTAAAGGTCGCTGTTAACTTGGTTTTATTGGCATTTTAGCACGTTCCAAGATTAGAACTCTTTCCAAAAAAAAATTGGCCACCATTAACAGAGTTTTGGTTATGAATTCATGTGCTAAAATGATTTTGATTGACTAGACTTTACAAGGGTCAAGGTGATAATTGAAGGGTAAAAATGAAATGAGCTTTTAAATTAAGTATACTGCATTTGTCCCTCTTTTTTTTCACATTCAGTGAAAAAGAAAATTGTTACATTTTGATTGTCATTTTCCAATATCAATGAAGTTTTAAATATCTTTTTTTTTCTATTACTCCAAGTTTTAAACATTTTCCCAATGCATGAGACTCTCAATTAAGCCTTTGTTCATCCAATTACCAAAATAGTTTCCATAAAACCATAGGGATTGGACTGCCCAATGCATAAGACTCTCACCAAATAGCGCTTGGGGAGGGTAGTATATGCAGCCTTAGTCTCGCAAGGGGAAAACTGTTTCCAAGATTTGAACCCATGACCTCCAGATCACAAAGCGAGAACTTTATTGTTGTGTCAAGGCTCAACTACTGTGCAGAAATTTTATTCTTACAGTAGTATATTTTCTTGCCATTATATTTACCAAGAAGCTACATGAAATTTTGTGCTTTCAGTACATTACCGTGCTTGAAAAAATAACACAGAATGTTTCCACAGGTCTAGAGAAGTCAACTGACTTTCTTTCAAATAAACTTGCTGCTAGCTAGCAACAGCTGTTTAATTTTGTGGTTCATCATTCATGTCAATCCTAAAACATCAAAATATGCCATGCAAGTGTCTTGGTTAAAAACTAAGACATCAACTAGCAACTTCTCATTGTAGAATTGCTCTGCAAACATTGGCCATGTGATCATTGGCAATCCAGCACTCACACTTTCAAGAATGGAATTCCAACCACAGCAAGTCACAATTCCCCCTATGGCAAGGGGTCCAATATGAGAAGCTATGGTGCCCAATTCCATATGATATAACAACCTTTCTTGCTTTCTTTCATCTTCTGCTCAAACTTGTTAGGATGGATCTAGGGAGGCGCAAATATGCTCTTAAACCTACATGGGAAAAATACTGTATTGGATGGTCTTAATATTTATTGTAGTATTTATTTTATTTATGTTTAGAATACTATGATGTTGATCAATTGCTGGCTGAGCGACAGGAGCTACTTGTGTCCCTTAAAAAGAAATTGGAGAAGGCACAAATTCAGATGAAGGTCCAGGCTGACCGACATAGGCATGATGTTCATTATGAGGTAGATGATTGGGTATACGTCCGTTTGCACCCCTATAGACAAACAACACTGACAGGAGCACCTTACAATAAACTGTCAAAGCGTTTTTATGGTCCTTATCGAGTTGCTAAGAAGATGTTCGGTTGCCTATAGGCTGATCTTACCAGAAAACTCCAAAATACATCATGTTTTTCATTGCTCTTTGTTGAAGCCACATAAAGTACCCTACTGCTGATATTCCTCCAACTGAGTTTGAAAATCATCCTTTGGTGCAACCTTTGGCAATCCTGCAAACCAAGTTGGACAATTCCACCATCCCTCCACAACGTATGGTGTTGGTCCAGTGGATGGGACTTTCTCCTAATGATACTAGTTGGGAAAAATGGGAAGAAATTTCTAACATCTACCACCTTGAGGACAAGGTGGCTTTTGAAGAGGAGGGTAATGATAGAGAGGAGAATTTGGATGCTGTTAATGAGAGGTCCAAAAGGAATGCACCCTGGCCCATTCGTTATAGAGATTGACCTTCTGAGCACATTGCATTATTATCTTTTATTTTATTAGTAATTGATAGCTGTCAATTCTCAGTGAGAATTCTGTTATTATGTTTCAGTGCTTTTGTCATTCCACTACTTGTATGAAGTGCTATATATACTGAGATAATGAATAAATGAGGCAGGGAAGAATTTATCAGTAAAATTTATCTTATTTTGGAGGTTCCTTGTCCTCGAATTCAATGAAAATATCTGTGATTCCATCAAAACTCCTGAAGAAAACTGTCTTCATTCTCTTTTTCATCCTTTTTGCGTACCACCCAGATGAAACTATGATAAGAATTTTCAAGTCCGTGAGCAATTTCAACAATCTGAGAATGAGGGAGCTTGGTGAAGCTTCCAAAACTCAAAGAACAGACTCAATTTGCTTAGAGTTAAGCCACTCTGATTCTAGTGCAAGCTCCTCTTTGTGTCCCCTTTGGTCTTTTCTTCATCACTCTTGTTAGCCAAGGCTGAAACTGGTCCTACACTCCGACACTTGACCGCCTTGGTGCTATCATAAAGTTGCTCATAATTACCTTCAAGTTCATGAAAACTGGTGTACAGTGTTCTGTAGCTTCTGCTCTCTGATTCCTTTACTTCATTTATAAAATCTGTGAATTCATCCTTAGTCCTTACCCATTCTTCTAGCTGCAGGATAGTCAGCTCAATATTATGTGGAAGGCCAGGAATTGAAAACTTCTGGGTATCAGAAACTAACTTTCACGAGGCTTATGTTTTCTGATAAAATGGGTGTCACAACTTGCGAAGTAGCTTGAACTGTACAGGTAAAGCCTTGTAATGCCTAGTTTTTCAGCTGACTCCACTGTCCAAAGATAAAGCACATCAGTTACAAGACAATTTGGATGCAGATCCTGAAATAGAAGCTCAATTTGACCTTGTAGCGTTGACAATCAATAACTGATTTTATGAAGCATTTCTAGGGAAGTGCCATCTTTGATGTTTTCGGCCCATCAGGGAGACCGAGTTGGGCTGAAGGGAATGGAACCACTTGAGTTTTGATGTCGTATCTACAACTGAGGTCACTGTCTATGGCTTTCTGGAATGTCAAGGCAATAACTGGGGTAGTGATAATGGTAACACAAGCACCATGCTTGGCAAAATGCCTGATCACACTATCTCACTAGCATGGTTTTTTTATAGGAAAATTGTAATTTATGAGATCCAAGAACAGAAAGCTGAAAATTGGCATAACAAGTGCCATAATTCATTAGAGCCAAGAACATAACCCCTGTACAGAAACATATTCAGAATCAGCACAATAACAATGGAAAAAGCTTGTACATGTGCAATATACCCGCACCAATAGAACAGATCACCAATACGAAATATAAATAGCAAGACAGTAAAATATGGCTAATACCCAGCAAAGTATCCTACATCCAAACAGAAGAATTTCCTTTATCAGACAGAAGCTACATAGGTATTGTTGCGTACTCGGCAAGTGCACCGGTCGCTCAAATAATAAAGTGATAAGAAAGATATTGTTCCCACGAGGATTGTTTGACCAATTAGATTATAAATTGAATCTATAAGTTGGATGACAAAAGGTATGAGAGAAATGTGTTGTTGTGTGTGTGCAAGGTGAATTAAAATCTAACTATTAACATAAAGTATTATGACAAAATAGATAATAGTTGTACCAAACGTAAGCTAATGTAGTTAGGGAGACCCACACCCCATGCTCCTGACATTCTTACATGGATCGTTTACTATATTTACCTATACTAGCTACTCAATTATGCATCCTCATTCAATAATAGTTAAGCCCTAATCCCTTAGTGACATTAACCCTTTAACCCTTTTCAATACCCTAATCCCTTAATAGCATTTATTAGGTTAAGCATTAAGTGATGCACTAGAAAGATTGCAAGCCTACATCTCTATCCCTAGGTGATGTAAAACAAGTCACCACACTTGGTTCCAAGACTAGAGCCCCAATATCCCTATTGTGAACCCTAACTCTAAGCTCTTACCTAGATTGATTAGGTCTAAGAAAGAGATGGAGACATTCAAGCAAAGTGTAATGAAATAACATAGCATTAATGAACAATAACATTCAATCCATTCCAAATGAGATTTACATAGAGTATGTGCCTTAACTACAAAAGGAAACTAGCCAAACCTAGACATGGATGGTCTTGGTACAACAAAAAGAAGCATGAAGTTGATATATACAAGGAAGAAGAGGAAGGGAAGAGGGAAGAACCCTCTTCCCCTCACACCCAAACTCTAGCTCAGCTTCCAAGCCTTCTTTCTCCTCCTTTGGTAGTGATTTTCGTCCAAAAGCTCTTATCCAATGCTGAGGCTTCGAGTATTTATAGTGTAGCCTGTGAAATCTTCATTTTGCTCTCATTATGCAGACTCTGTCGACCTGTGGCGCTCCTGACGCGGCCCTGGCGCTGATGGCGCCAAAATGCAGAACGAACGGCGCCAATGGTGCCAACATGGCGCTGACTGAAGAAACTGTGGCGCTCCTGGCGTGGGACCGACGCTGATGGCACCAACATGCAGAATTAGTCTATTTACTCCCGATTGTACATAGGCTTGATGGCGCCAGACCTTCTTCTCTGCATAATTCCTTAGCTATTCACCTACTAAACAGTCAATCTAAACCAAAACACCTCATTGAAGCTCATAAATTACATTCACACCAATTGGAAGCTATTGATCATATAAAATGATGCATTTAACGATCTAATTGAGCTTGGAAAGCATCATGTGCTAGGCACATATCAGGTATATTACCAGCAACATAGATGCCTACTAACAGTGGACCAAAGACGCTAAATTTAAAAAACATGGAGACCAAATGTACAATAAAATTTTCTCATAGACCCTTATTGTTTGACACAAATATTGGAATTTGCATTGGGTGGTCTAAACGTTTTTTCTTAATTCTCTTTTGGTCAATAGTTGAATTGAATATGAATGAAACCCAATCTTTTTTTTTATTAGTGAAAATCGAAAGTCGTGTTAAAAGGTTTACAATAATTCACACATCTTATTCAACCGATCCAGTTAGACTCCCTTAACAAACAAGATCTCATTTAATTCTATGTAGTATCTTTTTACCAGCTAATCAAGTCTATATTGACATCAAAATAAAAACAATAAAACCTGTTGGTTTCTTAGCTAATTCTATATTTAGGAATCAAATCTTACTTTCAGAGCTAAGTCTATGATTAATTTCACCGCTAACTTTATATTGACAACAAAATAAAATAATAAAACTAAATTGTGTAGGAATAAATCTTATTAGGTTAATATGGTGGGACATGCTTAATAGATAATCATGTCCCTTAAGTATGTGGTCAAGGATTCAATCCCTAATTTATATGTATGAAAAAATATCAGAAAATCTCTTATGAATCTCAATATCTCAAAAGATTAATTCTCACATGAAAGATTTCCCATGTTTAACAAATAATAAAAAAATTTATTAGGTTTCAATTTAATTATATTGTCAAATGTTGAATTTGCTTAAATCAAGTTTAGACTGTCAAGTTTTATGCACTGATAGATATGATGTTCGGGTAAGAGAAAGAAAGAAGAAACTCCATAACACAGTGCGCAGTTAGAAAAGCAAGACTAGAAATCCAGCATTTAACTACCAACTAATTAATGACAATTTCCTTTTTTACTTGGGTTACACTAAAAAAAAAAAAAAAAAAAACCATTCCTTCACTTTCACCCTACCAAAAGCCTGTAAGAGCATCTTTAGTACTAGATTTTGAGCAAAGATCATGAGCTCAAGATCTGATCTTCACTAGATCTTCCAATAAAGGAAATGAAGATATTTCCAGCATAGAGAATGAGTTCTTGAACAAAATCTCTCAAGATCTGCACATTGTTCAAAAAAGAATAAATTTTCTCTCTCTTTCTCTCTCCCTAAGATCTCAAATTGAGATTTACCATTAAAGGAAAAAATTAGAAAGATCTTGAGAGATCTTTAATCTTATGTGATATTATAGGATCCATCAAAGAATGGTCTAAGATCTCAATTTAAGATCTATCACTAAAGATACTCTAAAGAACTACTAATCATTTACATTAATTAAGCCCATCATGTGGAGCGCGAGTCAAGATATATTCTAGTATTTTCTATAACTTGTTGAGATTCCACACAAACATGTGTATTAAAACTGGCAATGAGAATAGAAACACCCCCGTGCATTTAATTTAAGCCGTGAAGCACGAGTCAAGATAAAATACTATTTTCTATAACCATATATCTTTTTCTTGCGGTTGTTTTCCTTCGGAGACTGCAATTGCATGCAAAAGCAATGGAAGCTCAATCACACCACCAACTCAATGTCCTTTTTCTTCCATATCCGACAGCTGGACATCTTCTCCCTATGGTAGACACAGCAAGACTATTTTGCCAAGCATGGTGTTAGTGTTACCATTATCACTACCCCTGCTACTGCTTTAACATTCCAAAAGGCCATGGACAGTGACTTCAATTGCATGTGGATATCACATCAGAACACAAGTGGTTCCATTCCCTTCAGCCCAAGTAGGTCTCATTGATGGACTTGAAAACATGAAAGATGCCACTACCCCAGAAATGATGGGTAAAATCGGTTATGGACTATCAACGCTCCAAGATGAAATTGAGCTCCTGTTTCAAGACCTTCAACCAGATTGTATAGTGACTGATATGATGTATCCTTGGACAGTGGAATCAGCAGAAAAACTAGGTATTCCAAGGATTTTCTTTTACAGCTCAAGCTACTTCTCCAGCGGTGCTTCTTATTTTATCAGGAAGCATAGACCTCATGAGAGTTTAGTCTCTGGCAGCCACAAGTTTACAATTCCTGGTTTGCCTCACAGAATAGAGATGACCCCTTCGCAGCTAGCAGATTGGATAAGGTCTAAGATTCCTGCTACAGGCGCTATTTAGAGTCAACTTTTGAATCAGAGAGCAGAAGCTATGGGGCACTGTATAATAGTTTTCGTGAACTTGAAAGTGAGTATGAGCAACTTTCATAAGAACACATTGGGGATAAAATCTTGGAATATTGGACCAGTTTCAGCCTGGGTTAACAAGGATGATGGAGAAAAGGCCAATAGGGGACACAAGGAGGACCATGCAGAAGAGCCAGAATGGCTAAATTGGCTTAACTCTAAGCAAAATGAGTCTGTCTGTACTTTATGTAAGTTTTGGAAGCCTCACTAGGCTCCCTCATGCTCAACTTGTTTAACTGGCTCATGGGCTTGAACATTCTGGTCATAGTTTCATCTGGCTCATAAGGAAAAAGGATGAGAATGGAGACAATTTTCTTCAAGAGTTTGAGCAGAAAATGAAAGAAAGTAAGAAGGGTTATATCATATGGAACTGGGCACCACAGCTGCTGACATTGGATCACCCTGCATTGGAGGAATTGTGACTCACTGTGATTGGAATTCCATTCTTGAAAGTGTGAGCGCTGGTTTGCCAAGGATCACATGGCCAATGTTTGCAGAGCAATTCTACAATGAGAAGTTGCTAGTTGATGTGTTGAAGATTGGAGTCCCAGTGGGAGCTAAAGAAAACAAGTTATGGGCAAGCATGGGCAAGGAGGAAGTGATGGGAAGGGAAAAGATTGCAAAGTCTGTGGTGCAGTTTATGGCAAAAGAAGAGAGCAGAGAAGTGAGGAAGAGAGCAAGAAGGGTGGATCCTCTTACCACAACTTGATGCAGTTGTTAGATGAGCTCATCTCATTGAAGAAAACTAGGGCATGTGAGAAACCAAATTAGGTCATTCAAATATTGGACTCATCTAAGTGCTTTTAAATAAAATGGAACAATATACAAGTATTTTTTGTTCCATTTAAGTTTTAAGTTCAGCTAGCTAATTACTTGTGTACTGTTTTGATATGAGAAGATTTTAGTTTTCACAAAATATTTCATGCTTTGAAACTCAAAGTTAGGAAAAAGAAATCTTCTAATGAATGAAGTTTCATCTATTTTGGTGCATCAAGTAAAATATTAAATATATCGCTGTTCCTATCAATTTACTACTACAGAAAACCTTGGTATGCCGGGTAAAAGTGTGTCGTTGGGTTTAAGTAATGCATACATGTTGGTGAAAAGTTTTCAATTGGAAATCAAGTGATGAAAAATTCGTCTCTAGTCCTTGAATGATCAATGCCACAAACAGGGCAATGATGCTTTATAACTTTTTACCATCAACAAAGTCATATATACTCGAAACAAAATAATATATATATATATATATATATATATATATATTATTCACTTATTCAATCCATTCTCAATTTAGACACAGTTCATTGCGTAAAAATTCAATATTTGTTCCGTTAAAATCTCCACAACAACAAAGAACCTGTCAACGAGAATCAAACTGGCAACATGCACAAACTGGATTATCGTTAAGTTGATAGGAATTGGATTCTGTAGTGTTTTTTTTCAAATTGGTTTTCTTATACTGATAATATTTAGAGTGTTGGCTTAATTTTTAGTTTGGACCTGGTTTATTTCCTATCTTAATGCTCTTGTTATTGTTGTTGTTTTTTATAAGATATTTCCTTTCAATTGATCTAAATCAATTTCAATAATGAAAATCACAAATAATTTCATCAATCAGTAAAGGAGAATCCTTAAAAATTGTCCCAAATAACAAAACATCTTATGGGATCCTATGACCAATTTCCTAGGCATCACTTGGAAACAATCCTCGTCTTCTACATTTTAGTGAAAAAAATGACAATGACTCATCCAAAAACATCTCTTTCAAATTCCTTAAATATATATCTTTTGTATATGCTCTATGTGCGAAAGATATATTTGTTTTGGGTGAGTCATTTTTATTTGTTCAGTAATATGCATGATGCAAGCGTTGTTCCCAAGCAACGCTTATGAAATCACTAATAGGGTGAAACAGTAAATTTTGTAATATATGCTTATTTTGAAGCAGTCCCCTTTATTGTCCAATGTAATTATTTGTCAGTTTCACTAATGAAATCAATATTGTTCAGTTCAAAGGAAATCTCTTAGAAAGAAGAAATAATAACGATAACAATAAGATGGAAAAGGTATAAGTTCGATTTTAATCATAAAATATTTTTTTTGGGTGGGGGACAACATATGAGAGAAAATTCTAAAATTCACTAATGTATTCATGATCTAATTTATAAATAATTAAATTGTTATGACCCATACTAGGGTGAAATTCAAGGACTATGAAATGAGTGTACCGGGTGAGAATTCTTGATTGCTTTGAAAAATAAAATTAATAATAAATAATATTAAATGATATTTAAAGGTGATAAGTAGATTCACGTACTTAATTTTATTTCATGTACGAAGGATATAGTAAGTCTACTGAGGACATCTATATTAATTTGTATCCGTTGCTAAAGTGAAAATCTGTTTGTTTTGACACAAGAAAGAGATAAGAAATTTGTACAAATATGAAGAATTTGCTTGTGAGTGAGATGTCAAGGAGGAGAAAATTATCATATATATAGACAAAGAAAAAACGTTTCATAACAAAACATGTACTACTCATATATATATATATATATATATATATATATATATATATCAATTGAAACGAAATATTGAAATTCACTAATAAAAACACTTTTCATTATTGAAATTGATGTAGATAAAGAACTCTATTTTCAACCCTGGATTATTTTAGGGGGTGGGGACATCATAGCATGTATAAGAGGATGAATTTTCTAGAAATTCACTAATAACTTCATGATCATAGTTATAAATAATTAAATTGTTATGATCCTTACTAGGTGAAATTGATGGACTATATAAAGTATTAAGTGAGAATTCTTGGTTGTTTTGAAAATAAATAGAATATTTCATGACATTTGGTGATGACAATTAGATTCACTTACCTTTGTCCTAGGAAGGTTGTTGTAATTCTACTAAAAGATCCATATTTGGTGTTCATCAAGTGAACACAAGATAAGAAAATATGTAGATAAAGAATATGACTGTGAGTGAGATTCCCAATTTATGTGGAGAACATAATCAGATATATAGACTAAGAAAAAAGAAATTTCATAACATGACATGTACAACAACTCATGTGAGATGTTGATACAATACATATCCAGTTAATACTCTAGTTTTGATTATTTTTAACTTTGGGAAAAAAAATAATTTGAATTTTCATCCATTTGCTATTTAACTAGGGGCATAAAATATATTTATTTTATTGAAGTTGACTTTCAATATAGGACTGCAGGTACAACTAATGAAGCTCACATTGTCAGGGATCTTCTGAGGCTATACTAATGACTTCTTGGTCTCATTTATAAATAATTAAATTGCTATGATCTTTACTGGGGTGAAATTCAAGGGCTACATAGAGTATCAAGTGAGAAATTATTGTTATTTTTTAAAAATAAAAATACTGAATATAGAGTAATAGATGATATTTCATGGGAACAATATGATTCACTTACCCTTCTTTGTTTTATGAAGGCTACAATAAGTTCAATGAGAATGTTCATATTCGTTGTTGGAATAAAAAATTGTTTACCATGACACAAGAGAGATCCATAAGAAATTCTGAAGATGGAGGAAAGCGTGATTTTGAGTTAGAGATATATCTAACTTAGAATCACATTTTCTACCATTTATATATAAAGAGAGAGAGAGATAAATAAAAAATAATAATATTTTATAACAAGACATATACTACTCGCGCGAGATGTGGATACTAGTTCATATCCTATCAGTATTGCATTTTTGGTTGAATCAATCCGACCTGTTAGACCAAATCAAATTTCATAACACTAATTAAATCTATCTCTTTCTTATTTTTCTTTCTAGCATCTAACTCAAATCTTTTTCTTGTTGATGATCATTTATTTATTGCCACGTGGTGGACTGAAGTGGATGCCCTACCCTAAATGTGAATAACTTTGATGATAAATATTTTGATTATTTTTTCTCATAAAAAATATATTAAAGTTTGAATTATTTATTTTTTATTAAAAACAAATAATTTCCTCCAATACAAAACTGTAAAAAGTCAAATATTGTTATATAAATTCTAAATTATTCAATTAGTCTCAAAATTATTTGTGAATTTTCAAGTAGGTCCCTAAAAATAATCAAGTCCTTGATCATCTAATTTTTTTTATGTGTCCTTGAAATTTTAAAGTCTTAATTTTTTAACTATTTCAAGTTGTTATAACCTAACTCTAGAGACCTATTTTTTTAGTTTAGAAACTCAATTAAAAACTTTAGTTTAGGAACCTGCTTAACAAAATTATAAAAAAAAAAAGCACTAATTGAGTAGGTATTTAACTATCCATTTGCATCAAAATTCATATCTTTTGGTGTTAATAAGCAAACATTTATCTACTTATTTGTAGATATTTTTATGGGTATTCATAAGATCTCAGAGAGAAATCTCATCTCCAATTTCACAAGGACTAACAGGATATTAGTGACTAATTGAATAATTTTCTCTTAAATAAATAACCCATTATCAATTAATTTTTGTTTTTGTTTACACCAAATAGCTACTATGATAAATATATGAGCTGTGAACACATGATCCAAATGCATTGGAATTTGTTTGGATAAGGTACGCCTACCAACTTCCAACGCCCAAAACGAACGCACGCACGTGACCGGTGTGCAGTCGTTCTCTCTTCATCTGCCATTCTTCTGTGCACCGTTTGGCATAACCACTCCACTCCAACGGAGGCGTCAAACGACGTGCCGGGTGCCCAAATAAACAAGGGTATTTTAGTTATTCCCTTATGTAACGGCTATATTTTATTCTTTCTTTGATTTTTACTGATTGGTTTATTTGGTTCCCTATTCACGTGTGTACTGCTGAAAACAATAACCCCTCACTTGATCACGTGAGCTGTAAAAGGTCAAAGGTGTCATTTCTTAGGTTGATAGCTTTGAGTTTTACTAGGTATTTAATTTTTTTACATAATTAAAATTTATGCTAAATACTTTTTAAATATATAAATTATATTTGGATTTATAATAAATAATTTAAATTATGATGAGATTTATTTTAATTATTAATAATTTTATAATATAATCTATTGATTTTCAATTTAAAAACAAATTGATATAAAAGAGGATAAGTAGAAAGATATGCATAGTTAAGAATTTAATAATGACAAAAGGATTGTAGTTTATTTTTTAGAGGTTTTTTGACAAATTATAAAAATATGTTTAATGTACATTTAATTTTTTTTTAAAAAAGAGAGATATAATATTAAATAATGTTTAATTAAAAGAGTAATGAGAGTGATTCTTCAATCTCCAAATTGAATATTACAATATATAGTATAAAGATAAGATTTATTTAAGAATAATTTATTAAGTTTACCAATCTTATCTATATTTTTTACATTATTTAATTATTATGTAATGCTTTTTTCTTATGACATTGATACATAAGACGGTAACACTTGTATCAATCTGGGTGTTAGTATTTTTTATGTAATGTTAATGTAAAAAATTAGTATCAACTAATAAAAATTATGGTATATATTACATCTAAATATGGTTAGTGTAAAAATCAATCTAAGAGTCTAGTTTAGTTGGTTGAGTATTATGTATGAATTATTGTAAATATTCCAATACCTATCTTCAATTCCTTCGACAAGAAAAAAAGTGTAAAAATAGACCTACTTATACATGATAATGTGTAATTAGATGATAATGTAAAAATTATTTATGATGTTAGTACATAGTTATTTTTCTATGTATGATTAATTTCAATTAATAAATTACAAATATTAAATTTATTAATTTGACTATTAATTTTTGTTCAAGTATGTCATAAAGTCTCACATTTCTTTAAAGTCAAGACGAATGAGAGTTTTTAAACATCTTTCTCATTAACCTACTAAGATGTCTTTTAGTAAGAATAAAACCTTGACAAACCATCAAGCATCAAAGTAAACAATACCTTGGATGAGGTAATCCTGACAATGCCTAAGGATTTGAGGTTGGAAAATTAGTGTCTATCGTGGACCTAGACCACCGCTCTTATCATTTAGCCTTGGCAAGAGACTAGTTTCGGTATTTCACAAAGTTTCTCATTGCTTAGGAGTTGATATAAAGGAAAGTTTATAAAACATCTTCTTTCATAACCCACCAAGGCACCTTTTAGTATGGACAAAATCATGATGGACCATCAAGCATTAAAGCAAACGATACCTTGCATGAAGTGACTCTAATAATATATAAGAATTTGAGGTCGAAACAATTTTAAATATTTTTCTCAATAAATTAAATTACAAAATTTTACCAAATTTAAAAATTATCTGCTACTTTGTGAATCGGTTTTATTTTAATATACAGTATACTTATTTTTCAAAGTATAAATACTATTAGGATTACATCTTATGAATATTCAATTAGTTTAAATTTTGACAAAGATAATTATTAAAATAAAATATCATATACCATTGAGCACATTGATTAACTAGAATAGGATTGTTGTAGTCTAACTAGTGATTTCGAATTTGAATTTTAGATAAATAATTCTATTAAATATTCAAATGAAGTTTTGTCATTCATGCTCTTACTATCTTGCTTGGCTCCTCCAGTAAAATCATCTTCAATGAATGATACTTGCAAGTTAGATTTATAAAATTTATACTCCTTTTATCCTTCTAACCATACTCAGATTAAAAGTTTGGTTTTATCAACCAATCTAAAGTGTCTCTTACATTAATTATTTTTCACAAAAATATCATTATTTATAAGTCATTTTTCTAAGTTCAATAATAAGAAGTAGAATACATTAATTTGTTAGGTTATTTGGGAGTCTAACGTTGCCTAGTATTAAGAGTATTTTGGGAACCCTATTCAAAGTCAATAAAAATTAAAGCATTCTGTAAAATAAAATTAAATAAATAAATATATTACTTTCAATCCTTAATCTAAATTTTGATTGATAAAAAAAATAATGACATTAATAATCTAATAACTTGTCATGTGATAAAGAATCTAATATGCCCTCATCAATTAGCATAAAGTTATTAACTAACTATTATTATTTAATTAAACACAATAAACTTAACCATGATCTATTTTTTTATATTTATTGAAATTTAAATTAATCTAATTTAAAAAGTATTTTTATTTTTCTTTTATTAAAAGTAGTTAACTTAATTTTGTATTTAAGTTACCCTGCGACGCATGAGTAACCACACTAGTTTATAATAAATAAATATATAAATTTTATTATAGTTAAATATCTCAATAAATCAATATATTTAAGTATATAAATTATATTCTATACTTATAACAATAATTTGAATTATAATATATATTTTTAAATTATTGACAATTTCTTTTAACTTTTTATTTTTAATCTGTTTTTTTAAATTGAATTTCAATAAAAAAATTAAAAATATGAATAATGAAAAATAATTTTATGCCTTAAGTTAAAACTATTTATTATAAATCTAAAATATAATTGATATATTTACTTATAATATAATTTATGCATTAAAATATTTATTAGTTATATTGTTAATTAAAAATATTTTTCTTATGCAACACACATATTAAAATACAGTACTAGTTAGTAATAATTTCTATGCAATTGATATAAACACCGTAAAACTTGGTTTTTCCTTAAATGGCATTAACTATGGTGAGTTACATAAATACTACTGGTAGTTTATTTAATTATTCATAGAGGAGGAAGTCATTAGACATCAAACATGGGCCTGCAAAAGGAACCAAAACAGCACATAGAATCATTGAGAAAATAACAATTAGCTTTGCTTTTGTCCGTGTGGACATCACTAACCCCCAACAACACATTACACATGCTGACAATCACACTATACCTCTCCATCAGGGTTTCTTCTCTCTGGAATTATTATCCAACTTTGGCGTATTATCGCAATCATAATCCCGAAGCGGCGCAAAATATCTTTATTTTATTTTCATTACACAAGTAAACTAATTACTCTGTACTACATAATTTCACCAGAACAAAACACATGAAATAAATTCACGTTACAGAAATTCACATTCACAATTTGGAGAAACGCTTTTTTTTTTTTTTGTTGAAGGCTGTAGTAATAGATTGATGTAGCAGAAATTCACAATCACAAATTGCTGAAACGTTTGCTTTATTGTTGAAAATTGTAACTACAGATTTTTGTGATTGGTATAGTGGTAAAGATTTGTATATATAACTATATATCTATAATTTCCACTAAAAGAGATATGCATGAAGAGATTAAAAAGTTTTAAAAAAAATATTACACATTTTTTTTGTATTTCTCTTTTGTCTAAAACTATGAGTCACATCTTTATAAAAAAAAATATGACTCATATCTCATAAAAATATATATAAATTTCAATATAAATATAATATATATTTTTGTGCTTTTTTGGATGAATCTAGATTTTAAATTATCTTTTGTTCGAAAATTAATAACTAATTTTTTAAGATATAAAGATTCATTGGTGAAACTGGCTTTTTTAACATTTTTTTGGCAAGCACTCGTGGTGAATTGAATCTCTCTCCATGTTTTTGGAGCTTTTAAGTTTTTGTAACATTAATAGTTTTGGATACCAAATATCAACTTCCACAAACTTTTATCTAAATAAAGAAAAAAATTGATGTGGCAGTGACAATAGCATTTTTGTAATTTACGAAACTCCCGGGGCCGATTTCGAAGAAAAGAATATAATACCAGCGGCTTACTAACTCTTCCTTTATCCGCTTTGCTTTTCACTTTCCCATACGCGTCTCCTTTTCTTCTCCACCAGTATCACCACTGAGTCACACTCTCACGAGTCATGAACTCACTCTTCACTTCTCCATAGCAAACAAAACACTCTCACACGACAAAGAAAAATAAAAACACACACACTGCATATTCATTCGCAAATTATGCTTTCCCGGTTTGCCCCTCGCTCCACTCTCTATTTCCCAATCTCCGCCACCCAACCAAAACCCCTAATCGGGGCCAACCACACTTCAGCCAGATTCTGTTCCAGATAAAAAAAGAAAAGCCAGAATCCAACTTCAATTCTTTTTCTTTATTCGTTATTTTTTTATATAAAAAATTGCCATTTTTTTATTGTTTTTTCTGTGAAGGAAAAAAAAAGGAAAGGAAGTGCACAGTTTTACCATGGAACCTACTGCAGGGAAGCAGCCCGGTTCTCTCCGGAACCTTCTGATACGGTTTCTCCTCTTCGGCGTTTTGGTCATCGGCGTTCGTTTTGCGTACCTCATCGCTGTCGCCGGCGAGTCCTGCACCATCGACGACTTCTGTTTCTTCTCTCTGCCGGAGACTCTCAGCCTCGTCATTTCCGGCGCCGGACCACTCGCCGTCGAATCTGCCACCGCCGCCGGCGGTTTGGTGCAGCCGGAGCTTTACACCAGCAAGGACTGGATCAACGGCGTTCGGTTCTACTCGTCGGCGTTCCAGGACCTCATCGCCGGCGGCTACCTCTCGCCGGAGTCGAAGACTCTGTGCGTGGAGACGCCGACCGGACGCGACGTATTCGCTCTGAGGGAGATCGGCGTGAAGGATGCTGTAGGAATCGCGAGAAAGGCGGCGAAGCCTCTCGTGAAATTCGGCCGAGGCGAGCGGATTCCGTTCGGCGACGGAGCCTTCGACTTCGTGTTCTCCGGCGCGGACTCCTTCGTGCTGTCGGCGAAGCCGGCGGAGTTCGCGGCGGAGATCGGCCGGACGCTGCGGCCGGGAGGGTTCGCGGTGTTCCATTTCGCAAACCCTAAAGATACGTATAGTTTCAATTCGTTCCTTGATTTGTTCAATTGTTTCAAAGTAGTGAAGTTGCATGGCTTGGAAGGATTCGATTCTTCGATGCCGTATATACGAGAAATTGTTTTGAAGAAAGAGTGTGGTGATGGTGCTGGAAAAATCGATTTCGATGATTCAAATGGAAAGTGTTATGTTCCTGGTTATAAGCATGATTTGGTTAAGATTGCTGAGCCTTTGATTGAGGAAGAGCCTTTGAAGCCTTGGATTACATTGAAAAGGAATGTGAGGAGCATAAAGTACCTTCCTTCAGTTGCTGATATAAGCTTTAAGAATAGGTACGTGTATGTTGATGTTGGAGCTAGAAGCTATGGCTCTAGCATAGGGTCTTGGTTTAGGAAGCAGTACCCTAAGCAGAACAAGACCTTTCATGTGTATGCAATTGAAGCTGATAAGACTTTCCATCAAGAGTATGGTTTGAAGAAGGGGATCACATTGGTTCCTTATGCCGCGTGGGTTAAGAATGAAACCTTGGCTTTTGAGATTCATCGCGATCCCGGGGAGCATGTTGAGGTTAAAGGGCGGGGGATGGGTAGGATTCAGCCTTTGCACTCGATGGGGAGGGGGGAGTTTGATGTCGAAGTGGAGAAGATACAGGGATTTGATTTTGCTAATTGGTTGAAGAAGACGGTTTCAAAGAACGATTTTGTTGTGATGAAGATGGATGTGGAGGGTACTGAGTTCGATCTGATTCCGAGGTTGATTAAAACTGGGGCTATATGTTTGATAGATGAGATTTTCCTTGAATGCCATTACAATAGGTGGCAGAGATGTTGCCCTGGGCAGAGGAGTTCAAAGTATGAGAAAACATATGATCAATGCTTGCAGCTCTTCAAATCCCTTAGACAAAGTGGAGTTCTTGTTCATCAGTGGTTCTAATTGTGCCCAGCATGATAGGTGAAATCCTACACTTCTTCTGTAACATTATTGTTTTCCTATTAACCTTCTACATGTTACTTTTTACCCAAACAATAGGGAAGATTAGTGTGTCCCAAATTCCTTACCATGTAACAATTGCAATTGAAAATGAAATCATTTCTTCAAATCGATGGTATTTGTTGCAGACTCTCTTTTCTTACCCCTAGTATAGATATGGAAATGGATAATTGAGTTCTGTAATCTCTCTCTCTTTTTATCACTGAAGAGAATATAACTGTTCCGTTTTTTCAGCACTTGTAAATTACAAATTAGTTTTTCAATGTATGAAAATAGTAATCGTTGGGGGGGATCATCAGTCAAAAGTTCCTGTTCCCTGGATAGGATGGCGTTGTTCATCGCATAATTTTAGCATATGGGTGATTTATGACACTTGATATGTCAATGTCATTGACCTATACTCCCATATGCATATTGCTGAAAATTCATTCAATTGAAAATATCTGGATTCTGGAGGCAAATATGATCTCAACTTTCGTATGTTGCAGGTAGTTCTTTCCTTTGTTTCGTTGAATAATTCTAAATCCTCTTACGAGATCTTCTTACTAATCCTTGTACTTATAAATAAAATATTGAATTTTTTGAAGTTTCCAAAATATTAAATGTATTTATTTTTTCATTTAATATTTTATTCATAGAGTATTAGGAAGATTTGTAGGAGAATTTAGAGGATATAACACTACTCTTGTTTTGTTAGTTAGTGGTTTAGGTACCCATTTAATTTCTTGTTCATGATAATTGTTGGTAATTTTGAGACATACTTTAACTAAGTAAACAGTCTTAATTTAACTTTATTTTTTTCTTTAACTATATTAAAGATATACGTACCTACGAATTACTTAGGTGAGTAGGATAGGTAACTTGGTGGAGAGAGCTGAACCTTTGACATCAGTATCACACCCAAGTCTGGTACTGACTGAAGTACTCTATTACTCCTTAAATGGATCTAATGTGGTTTCGTGGTTTGTTTGCTATTGGGTGTTTATTGCATGTTGGCTATTGGGTGCTTGTTAGCAAAGGGAAAGCAATATATGAGATGTCATTAATTAACGCAGTATTGTGAGACTTCACCAGTGCTGTTTTATGTGATATCTATTCCAGTAGTGAGGTTGTTAAAAGGCTATTTTAAGGTAATAAGGTAGTAAGCAGTATCATGATTTTCATGGGACATCACCCACATGGACGACATCAACTTGCAACCCTAACAAATTATTGTGCACATGCTATTTATGACACAATGAAAGGTTAGAAGTGTAGACTTTATCTCTTGAAATGTTGCATTATTATTATTATTATTATTATTATTATTATTATTTTGAAAGTGGTGTTACTTGCACTGAACAACCAGGCAACTACGATGATTCCAGGTTCATTGTATGTTATGCTAGTGCAGTACATGAGGTTGCCGATATAATCCCCAACAATATCTTCTACAACGCTTCCTATTTAGAGATATTTAGGATAGCATCATAATGAATGGTTGAACAGATATTATAAGAGTTGGTTTGATATCGTTGTGGTGATGGCGGAATGCTATAAAGAATAAATGCTTTTCTTCATTGCCTCTTTTTTTTTTTTTTTTTTTTGATACACTTAACTGGTGGGTATATAAACAGGTTCGATTGGCTTTTGACGTAGCTACACATAACGACTGTGTCTGGGGGGTTCTTCTTGCAAAGGCTATTGGTAGTTGAATAGAGACTAAATGCACGAGAAAAAAGATCGCTATGTGACTCCATTATTTATGACAGCGAAAGCGATGACCAAAATTCTTAAGTATGAGTTGCAACTTAGCTGGATATATTGATTACAATCAAGATTCCACATTGATGCCAAGCACATGTTAGGCAAATAAAAAGAACGCAAGAGACAAAACATCATGGAAAAAATCTTGGAATCCTGTCCATCATCCTTTGCGAGATAGAAAGTGATGGTTAAATGTACTAAACCTCTTGTTGTAAAAAGTTGTGAACATGTTTTTTACAGTGTCATAGCCATGGAATAATGAGGGGTGTCCAATGGCTTGGTTCGATCTGACTAACTTAGGAACTTGGGCTACTTGAACCAAATTAATAACGTTGGTACGATTTTCTTTTTTGAAACAGATTTGACCTAAACCAAATTAACAAGACTCGACCCTTTATTAATTTGAGTATTGGATTTATGTTTTACAGCCTGATCACAAGATCACCTTATTTAATCATCCATTTTTGTATTATTATTCCTTTTGTTTTATTTTAAATTAATTTTTTTAAGCTCTAAACTTATATTTCAAATAAATTTTAGTTTTAGATTGAATTTGAATTATTGGGATTTTAGATTTCTTAAAAATTTATAAATATATATTTATTAAATAAAAAGTAAGACTTAAATAATTTTGTGGTTTGTAATTAATGCCAATCAACAATAACAAATACTGTTATTTAAAAGAATATGTTAGGTAATTGATTGCTAATATTTCTCGTAAACATATGCCAACGCCCACGATTGTAGTTCCTTCAAAACGGGTATAAAAGAAATTTATAGCGCCGATGCAAGGAATTAACCTACTTTTGTTGGTAGATTTCTCGACACTTTGGGTCATCTGTGTTGTACCTGATGGGGGAATATGTAAATGTGAAGGTAGCTTTTATATGAGATTGAATGTGTCTCTTTGACTTGAAAGGGTTGCATCTATTGCATTTTCTTGTACTACCCTTCAAATGACAAATGAAATATCAACTAAAATTTTCCTTAGGGTACGGTGTGGATTTCCATGTATTTTGCTCGAAGATTGAATTCATGAACTGACCAAGGATTGCCAATCATTTGGAAAGTCATTTACAACTGGCTAATGTATTTTTTTCTTCTTATGGTAAAAAGCAGTAACGCATAAAACTTCTAAAATTGTGATGTCACGGGTAATAACATGCTACGATAGATCTTTTCCTGAAAGGTGATGTTATCATCTTTAATGAACTATTGTGACTTGTGATCCATTTTTTTGGGTTAAATATCCACCAATGTAAGTGCTAGGTTTTCTTTCAACATTACTATCATGAAAGTACGACTCTTCCCCTTACCTTTCTCTTACATTGGTTGGCTATTGCGACTTTCACGGACTTGGCAGCTGTTGGTTTTGGATTAAAATTATTTTCCCAGTGACATTGATCTTTCTTCCAATCAAAACTTATGTGTGTGTGCATGTGGTAAGCAATCACGAAGCCAAATGAAGAAAAGCAAAATTTAATCATGAAGCTTCGAAAATTCAACCAGCAATGTTCAAACACAGGTGTTTGGACTAATAAATGGTTGGTTTGAGTGTTGCTCAACTTAATTTTCTTAAATAAGATCTCAAATTCAAATATTATAAATAACAAAAAAAAAAGTGATAGGAAGAAAAGAATTTACTAAACTTGGTCAGATTCTTTTATAAAGATTAATTATCAATAAAATTGATAATACACAAAAATAAATGTTTGGAAATTCAGAAAGTGAGAACCGAACATTCTTAATACACTCATCCAGTTACAGCATTATCATTTAGTTAATTACGCCATGAAATTTACAAGCCAACCTACTAAAGTCATTTTGTTGCACAACACACATGTGAATCTTTTGCGTTGAAAGGGTTGTGTCTCGAAATTTTTAGGTTTAACTTTTAAATTAAATTTTATATTTAAATTTTAATTTAATATAGTTAATCAAATTTTCTTTTAATTTTTCTTATTGCCTATAAAAATATTTATTAAAGTCTATTAATAATTTTTTTTAACATTTCAATTTTAATATATAAAATAACAAATTCATTCAATTTATTGTCAACATAGATTATGTTAAATAAGATTTGACTTTAGTGTAATTTTAATATTAAAAGTGATGCAGGTATTTGAAAAGGTATGCAATTTTTTTAAAAATAATTAATATTTTTAGCGGAGTAGAATTTTCTTTGTATACACTTCTTGCAATATTTTTTAATTTTAAAAATGAATCAAGATTAATATAATATATTTTTTAAGTTCATTCTTATCCAAAGTTTTTAATTTTAGAATTTAAATAAAAAATAAAACTGATTTATATTTTTTTCTGTTTTATAATAGACATTTCACATACTATTTTTGCAATTAATTATTTTTTTTTCTCTAAACCATATCAAATTGCCTTATTTTTTGTATGTATATTTAATTTTCTTAATTGCTTATAGCCTTATACATTTCGATCTAGCTATCATCTTTTATTTCTATTTCTAAACTAAACTTAAATAAAAAATTAAATTAAAGTATCTACATCAACATCAACAACACCTTTAATCCAAGTTAATTGAGATCGGTGGTAAGTGAACTCAATGATAGATCGAAAATAAGACAAAAGAAAGAGAAATGGAGAGGGGAAGAAAAAGTAGAAATAAGATAAAAGAGATGAAAAATAAGCTAAAATAAAAGAGGGGTGAAAGGAAGAAGGAAAAAATGAAGAGGAAAATAATTAATTAGTATGAAGAGGAAAAAAACTAATTTATGTATTAATATCTTATTGATAGTTAATTTATTAGTAATTAATTTATTAACATCAATTTATTGATTAATTAATTTATCGACCTGAACTTTTTATATTAATATTAATTGATTGTATTTAATTGTTAATGATATTTGTTTGAATTATGTATGAAAATTCTTTTTATATATAATTTTTGTTTTGCTTGCCCACTCCACTAAAAAATATTCAAGTGTGAAATCCATGAGTTTGACTATTAAGAAACTGCCAAGTGGGATTATTGGACCTTTTTCATGAACCCACCATTATTGGACCATTATTCATTAAGGCCATAAACGGTCCTACGCCGTTTTTCAAAGTCCTCCATACTATAAGTTGAATTTTTTCTTAGTGATTAATCCATACGTGAAAAAGTAATCAACCATATGATTACTATTAAAACAAAAATTTAACTAAATTTTTATTCGCTCAATCATTTCAACTAAACCTATAGTCGTATACTTTGAATTTTTATATAACATTTATGATACATAAAATATTATTTATATTAGAGATAATTAAATCTAAGTAAAATACAAAAAATATTTTATACCACGTTATTTTTCTTAATTGGAAAAAAAAAACTTGTATATTAATATATATATATATATATATATATGTATACTCTTAGAGATGAAGAAAACTTATATATATATATATGCATGCATATTAAAACTTGTATATTAATTGGCCAAAAAAAACTTGTATACTCATATAAGAACTAGAGGTACAATATATACTCTAAGAAACATGAAGAAAAAGCTATGAGACCATCCCTATATACTCCCATCAGTTGGTTACAAGGCATACCATGTTAGTGATTACTCTAGCATGACATATAACAAAAGGTGTCTGAATACATGTCATGTTGCCACAAAATAATAATAAATATTATTTTAAAACTTTTTAAATTGATTAAAATTAAAACTAATCATTTTTATGAGATTAAACCCAATATTTACCATAATAACAAGAACCAAAATTAAAATATCTTAAACTTTAGAAACTAAAGTACCAGTTATTTCCTCCCACCAACCCTTTGCCGAATTCTAACTTTCTTGAACATCATGCGCAGAATGAAGTCCACGCTGACTTTCTTGTGTCAAAAGTAACATCCCATTCAAGTCAGAAATCAATATTGCAGCTCAGTGGACAAGCAATGTGGTGTGGGCTCTGCACTTTGAACTCGTCTATGTACCATCAAATTAAACACAATTTAATGGCAAGTCACCATCTCTGCATTGCATTAATGCTTATGTCTTCCTAATTTGCTTTTCATTGTTAAAATTTATATATTAGTGTCAAGAAAGGAGGCGACTCAAGCGGGATAAAGAAACCCATGTGATTAAATTTATAACAGGTTTGAAGTTAAGAACATAAACATTATACGTATGCATTATACTAACAATTATATTCAGTAATGATAATTTTACAATTAGGACATGATTAAAACGTAGTAGTATTAATCAATATAAATTATAATATTTAACTATGACAAATACAAAAATATAATGTAAATTATAATATCATTATCATCGCCACCGCTTTTATAATCAATGTGGTTGTCATTGTTACAACTATTGTTATAACAATTACCTTCACCACAATCTTTTTTTTTTATCATTATCATTGTTACTACTATTTATGTATAATTGTTATCACCATTTTTATTGTTGTCTTATTTAGATAACTAATATTAAAAAAGGTATTGTGATAATTTTTACATTATTAATTTTGTGTTAGATCTATACTCTTTAGTTGAACTCAATTGGGCTGAGACTATGAGAAGAATCCAAAGATTAATATAAATACTCTTACTTAAGTCATTAATTGAGAGACAAAAAAACCTAGAAAATAGAGAGGTGACCACATATCTTACTAATTCCCCTCACGAGATAATTTGAAAGATTTGCTAGAGATAAGAAATCAATCAAAGCTATAAGAGGTAAACATAAAATTATAATGATTAGTTACATCTCAAATCACAGATGATTTATATGTTTAAGTAGTTTTTAATGTGCCAACATTTTATTTGTATTTTTCATTGTGCATCAAACAATTCACTAGCTAATAAAAAAATTATCTTATAGCTTGAGCGCTTGTCATATGCTCTTCTTTATGTGTTGTACCTCAATGTGTATTAAACACACCATATCATATGGGAAGATTTACAACTTGTGTGAAAAATTTGATAGAATTAAAATTTGGCCTTGTATGCTGGTGGGGTTTTCTCAAACAAAAGGTAGAAAATGTATC
This sequence comes from Glycine tomentella, assembly GCA_007407185.1. Classification (NCBI taxonomy): domain Eukaryota; kingdom Viridiplantae; phylum Streptophyta; class Magnoliopsida; order Fabales; family Fabaceae; genus Glycine; species Glycine tomentella. Next base: position 670,808 of record PYAF01004503.1, read on the forward strand.
ATCTAATGTTGGACAATGCTCAGTCTCATGAGCATAAATTGGGATGGTTGTGTTTAATGGCGGATTTAGAAATTTTTTTTGAATAGGGTAAAAAATAATCTAATATTTTTTAAACAAAAAATTATATGTTTTATTATTAAAAATGATAATAAAAAATCAAAAACAGTAAAATTTAAAAGAATAAAGTGGATAAAATTAATATTAATTTTTATTTTTTATAATTATTGACATTTATCTTATTAAAAAAATTATCTTATGGAATCAAGATCTATTTTTTTATGGAAGTAAAAAAAATATTTATTCAATATATTTAAATAAAAAATATTTTGTAAGGATAATTACCCCCACACCCCAAAAGGGGTGGATAATATTCAGCCCCTTCACTGTTGTGGTCATCGCTGCTAGTGTTAGTTAGCAATAGTGGGGAAATGACCACGATAACAACAGTAAAATAGGAATACTAGCACTGCTTATAAGAGAATTCTTAAATGAGCCTTTTTTATTTTACAAACTTACCCTAAGCAAAAAATATTAGTTTCTCCATTAACAAGAGGCTTTGATGTGGAAAAAAAAAAAAAAGATACGTGCATCGCATACTCTCTAATTTCCAAACACAGTAATGAGTCTTCTTTTTCAATTGAATTTAAGGATTGATATTGATATTTTTATTCTCAAATAAGAAAATGATTCTCATATATAATATGTCTATAAGCAAATTTGTCTGAGACTCAAATAATTAAACAAAATTTTTCAAAGTATTAGTAAATTAAAGCTAAAACAATGATGGTTTCTTAAAAGATGGTATAATAGTTATTAACAAAAACCATTTTTTTTGCGGTAAAAAAAAACCATTTTTAAAAGTAGGCGCTTATTTCTAAAATGAGGAATTAATGATGTATCTATCCTGAAATTATCTTAAATTTATTTGATTTTAAAGACAAATAATTTTAAATGAACTTTATTCTGTAATAACCATCTTGGTTATTAAATAAAGTCCCTCAACTGTTTGATCCATTTCTCCTGAGCATTCAATTATTATTTATTTTAGTTTTGTAATTCTTTATAAATTTAATTTCGGGTCACCATCAATTAATTAAAAACAATTTAATAAAATTATTAAATTTCACAATAATTACTTTTAAAGTCACTGTTAAAATAGGAGAAACAAAGAAATAACAAGGATGAAAATGTGTATAAGAATACACAGCGCTCCATGTTTATATAAGTTAATCATATTAATTAATTACATATAAATAGAAGATGTTATGTTTCTTCTAAATAATAAATAATGTTCTTAAAAACCGTTATTATTAATAAAATCATAATATTAATTCTGATTTTTGATCGTTCCATCTACAATAAATTTTAATTATTTCACGGTTTAAGAAATATTATATTAGAAGCATATAACAAAATTATGTTGGTTATGAGTGAAAATATATTCAAATTCTTTAAACAATATTTTATTCTTTAAAATCAGCAAAAAAAAATTTATCTTATTACATCAACATTAACAACACCTTTAACCCTTAATTGGGATAGTGATAGTTAAATTCAATGATAAATTAAAAATAAGATAAAATAGAGAAAAAAATAAATTAAAATAAAGAAGGGTGAAAGGAAGAAAGGAAAAAAAAAGAGAAAAATAACTAAAACAAGACAATTATTAGAATATAAAATTACTGATAGGTTTAATTCTCCATCAAATTTATAATTTTTTTCCGCTTTATCCTAAAATATACCAATCTATATCTCATTTCTTATTTTTAAAACAGTTACGGTAAAATCAATAATTTTATAATGTAGTATCAAAAATTCATTATTAGACCAACAGTATTTTTTACTTAAATCTTTCTCTTTTTGATTTCAATAATATAGACTTTGACTTTTGCCACCCGAGGAAAGAAAAAAAAAACAGACAACAAACGAAACCGGTGCCCAAGAAACAAAAAATAATATGCATAGTTTCAACCTTGGTCTCAACATGACAACCTCTTTTCCGTATCCTTCTTCCATTTGTGTATGTTCCAACTCCTTCCATGCATTTTTGGCCTTCTCCACTTCTACTCTCTATGCATTATTTTTCCGTCACCTTTTCACGCCTCTTCATCACTCTGAATTCTGACCCTTCATACCTTCCTTCAAAAAAATTTCATTTTTCTTCCCTCCCTCGCTTGTTTTCTCCAAAATATCATCTGGGTTTTCCCTGGAATTTCGTGGGGTGCCCTTGTTTTCTTCATCGGAAATCGTTGTTGTTGGGTTCCAGACATGGGAGGCTGTTGCAGCCACGATGTTTCTGTTCGAGGGAAGGTGGAGAGCGAGATGGATGATAGAGAATATGAGTATGAACATGAGAATGATGTGTCTTATGAACAAGGTGGAACATTGGTAAGGTTAAGAGGTTCCTCTAGGTTTGTATCAATGTACACACAACAGGGTCAGAAAGGTGTGAACCAAGATGCAATGACAGTTTGGGAGGTATGATTCTTTCTCCATGGATTTGTTTTCATTTTGATTTTGATTTTTCTGGATTTATTTTTATTAATTTTGATGGTTTTTGTTCTTTTGGTAACTTGTTTTATTGGCTTTTAAAGCTTTCAATCAATTCTTGTGGCCTGGATTATAGTTGTCCCTTTCATCACGGGCTTTTGTTTTCATTTCATTAATCATCGACTTTTTGGTGAATTTAAGGGATATGATTCTCAATAGAAGGTTGTTTATTATATAAGTAATTACCTGTTTTCACAATTATGGGTTATTTTTGCTCACCAATTTTTCTCCCCCTTTATTCTTTGGCTTTTCATGTGATGTATATCGTTTTCTCTGCCTTAACTATCCTATCAACATGAATTTATTATACCCATGTTCGGTGTCTTCTCCTCTGCTTTTTATTTTTATTTTTTTTATTATAGTTGTCACTTGCCGGATACAGATCTGGAGTTTGTAAGAATTATATCCTTGTCTGTACTTTGTCCTTCATAGCTTGATCCTTTAATTTGTGTACTTTTTGCAAATCTTTAATGGCAGTGAGATAATCGTCATGATTTGGAAGTAATCAATTCAACCATTCATATTTTTTTTTTGGCTCTAAGCCAAATATTAAGATAATCTATGAAGAAGATTGTTCTGGTACATCAAAAAAGTTTGTCCTTCCTTTACCCACAAAACGTCTTTTAAAGACAAAACTGTAAGGCTCAAAAGAGCCAAAGTAATCAATACTTCAGTTGCGGTGAACCTAATAATGCAGGGGACTTAAGGTCGAAACAAAGATAAAAAGGTTGAAAAGCAACCTGCATATACTCCTTTGAAGTTGCATTGATCTTCCCTTGGATCAGGGAAATGGCTACCAAGATTCTTGTTTAAAGGCCATTTCTGGCCTTGATTTTTTTTTTTTTTACTTTGTGATTCTAATAGTGAAAGAATTGAGTTACTCCATGTCTCCCTTATATGGTCTTTATTATATAGCATGATGCTTTTTTTATTGATGAAACATGTGGCTTGGATTAATGTTTGATATGGTACGTTATTAGGACTACACTGGAGAAAAAGATGTGATCTTTTGTGGTGTGTTCGATGGTCATGGTCCTCTAGGCCACAAGGTTTCACAATTTATTCGTGACAATCTACCCTCAAAACTGTCTGCAACAATAGAAATTTCACAGCAGAAGACAATCAAATACTATGATGCCAATGATGCAGAAACTGGCAGCTTTGATGATGCCTACGATGACAATAGCCACAACATGTCCCTTGCTTCATGGGAGGGATGCTTGCTGAAATCCTTCGATGAGATGGATGGGTACCTTGCTCAGGAAATTAACACTGACAGCTATTGCAGTGGTTGCACCGCTGTGACATTAATTAAACAGGTAAAACTAAACTTCTACATGTTCACAATAGCATTACCTACAAGTCAAACACTTCTGCACTATGGAAATAACTACATGCATCACTTTTGACTTTTCCACCTAAAATTTTCAGGGTGACCAGTTGATAGTTGGCAATTTGGGTGATTCTCGTGCAGTACTTTGCACAAGGGATAGGGACCAACTCATTCCTGTTCAACTCACTGTTGACTTGAAACCAGATATTCCAAGTAGGTCTTGGTTTTAGCCTCAATTCCCAAGTATTACTAGACCATCAAGTATTGAGTTTAACCAGCTTTTGTTCTTCAATTTCTCTCAGGTGAAACCTCAAGAATTGTTAACTGTGAAGGAAGAGTTTTTGCAGCAGAAGAAGAACCAGATGTGTACAGAATATGGATGCCAGATGATGACTGCCCTGGACTAGCCATGTCAAGAGCCTTTGGGGACTTTTGCCTCAAAGATTATGGCCTCATCTCAGTTCCTGATGTGTTTTACAGAAAAATTACCCCACAAGATGAATTTGTGGTTTTGGCAACTGATGGGGTAAGTAATAACATTACAGTCTCACCTTTGCATACTTGATGTTGAATTCTAAGTTAAACAATACTTCCTCATGTCTCGTCTCGAATATAAGTAACAAAAGTCTCTTATTTTTTAATTTCAAATACAAACAAATCTCAATTATCTATGTCTTATTTAATGAGACTCTTCAAAATAATTTTAATTTAATAAGACCAAAGACTTTTTTTTATGTTATCAAGTTTCAATGCAGGATAGTTTAAGAAAAATGTTTATTTTTTAATTGAAAATGAGACAATTTAATAAAACTATCTAATTTTCTTAATAATTGTGAAGTATGTCTTTTTTTCATTATAATCGAGATCGGAGATAGTACATATGAGGACAAAACTTAGATACAGTTTTTGGTGCAGCACTATAATCAGAATCGGTGATTCACTTTAGTAATCTATGTTGACCTTTAAATGCAAACCGTTATTATACAAATTACCAAGGTGAAACACCATTTCTAATTAGAGAACAACACCAAAAATACTTTAAAAACTGTATACAAGTTTTGTCCTATATATTCCTGGTTATTGTTTCACTCAATTCATATATTTCTCCCAATGCAAATATTTAACAAAAATCATGCAAGCAATGAAATAAGCCTTTCTATTTTCTACAGGTTTGGGATGTGCTCACTAACAGTGAAGTGATAAACATAGTTGCTTCAGCACCAAGGAGATCCATTGCAGCCAAGTTGTTAGTGAAGCGTGCTGTTAGAGCCTGGAGATATAAGTATCCTGGTTCGAAGGTTGATGACTGTGCTGCCATATGCTTGTTTCTGGGTGAACAATCTGTTTTGTTACATTCACAATCCTACATCAGTAGAAAGAGTAGACAGCGCAGCAAGCACTTGAATCGCACTAAGTCCACTAGAAATGAAGACAATGAAACTGTGTATGGAAAGGTTGGGGTGGAGCTAGGTGAAGAATGGAAAGCCCTTGGAGGGTTTGCAAGAGCCAACTCTTTATCAAAACTTCCTCGCCTAGCTAGGGGTATGAGTAAACGGCAATCATCTAAGTACTATACACCAAGTTGAATTGAAGTTCACTAACAAAGGGCCTTCTGAGAAGTTAATAAGGGTCAAACACTCAAATTGGACCTCAAGTTTTATATTTTAGAAGGGGGGGAAAAGGGGTTGAAGATTTTAGGATCATGTGTTTCCCTTGAAATGAGTGTGAAGATTTTAATGATGAGCTTTATATGAAAAGTTATGTTTAACATTAATTTCACTCAATTTTTAAGATACCAGACAGCATATACCTCGATGTAATGGTTGTGCCTTCTCAAAACATTGGCAGGGACGCAATTGACTAATTATTTACCTATGACTGTAATCAATGGCAAGATTTTATGTCTTATCCGTTTTATAGATTGAACATTTATTGTGAAGAGTGACTTCTAACGTAAACTCTAGTGGCAGTTGTCTTGGATCCATATTCTGCCTGTGATCTGAATATGTGCCAAAATGGTCTTAGACACTCATTGTATAACAAGTTCCATGATTTTTTTTTGGCCACAAGAGTTCAAGAAAAAACTGATGGATTTCGTTTATTTTTTTATATATTTGTTTTGTAAATTAAGGTATGTTGATTCCTTTTGTATGGCATGCCCACTAAAGAGTTGAAATGATTGTCTTTTGACCATATTGAGGAAAAACGTTACCTTAAACATTCCTCTCTTATCTATAATTTCGCACTTCTCAGAATCATAACTTCAAATTGTGCCCTGTAATATTTTATTTTTAATATTATACCACTAGGAACATTAGACAAGTGCCCCACATTTATTTATACGTAAGCCTATGAGTCATACGAACACACCTTGGCTTCATTGCATTGCTTGTTCTTGAAGTGTCTAATGCCGTTGATCAGTGCACTAGTGTCCATCCTGGTTAATTGTGGTGGTTTCATAAACATTTATTTTAAATTTTGTCCACTTACATAATAACTTTAGACTCAAAAAAACTTCTAGTGGATCAAATCACATACAGAACATTCGAGAAAAGCAAATTATTACATGGTGCCTTGAAAAAGAGATAAACAAAGTGTGGTCAGGTGCATGTGTGAAGTGTGGACTAATCTTCATGGTCCCAAATATCTTCCACACTTCTGAATGGCCCAGCGCTCTTGTTCACAAACAGGTCTTCACCATCCAGAACTCTCCTCTGCAATGTATTAGAAGCCAAAGAAAAATGGACATTGTTTATAATGAGTTCAGGGTTCAAATGAAAGGATAAATAGAGTAATTAATATGTGAAGGGAAAAATATAAAGTGGATATGAAATAATGACATTTTTTTACTTGCAAATTAAAATTCACGTATCACTAATATGTTATATGACCCTAAAAAAGTAATGAACTATATGCATTACAATTTTGAATAATGTCAAGTGCTAGGGACCCGTCATATCTAATAGTCAATAACAATGGCAGGATATTCTGACAAATTTTTTGGGTGTTTGGTAGTATTTTGCATTTTTCCTACTAGACTAACATGTACCAACTCCATGTTAAAAAGCCTACCTGATCGGGCATGTTGCTAAGGGTCTTAAAGTCTCTTTCTGGAAGTTCCCAATTGAAAACACTGACATTCTCCATGATCCTATCTGGCTTGGTTGATTTGGGGATGACACTTGTCCCTCTCTGGATGGCCCACTTCACCAACACCTGCCCTGGAGTCTTGTTCATCTTATTGGCTATCCTATCAACCTTTTGATCATTGATCAGATCCCTTCCACCGTCTGATGAGCCCAGTGGAGAGTAAGCCTATTCACCAATTTTTGCATTTCAATCATGACCCTTTGTCATAAAAAATTCAAAACCAAAATGAATCAAATTAAACTAGCAATGTGTTGATTACAGTAACATGGATGGCATTCTTCTTGCAAGCCTGAAGCATCTTGTCGTTTCTCCATCCAGGATGCATTTCCATCTATAACAAAATGGCAAACACAAGTTCAGAAAAAACAAGTGTTATTGGAGTACCATTGTCCATTATCCAATACTCAACCTTTGGGATTTGGAATTGTTCCTTCCGCGGAAACATAAATTTAGGTATTTTTGGCTTAAATATGATTTTTTCCCTCAAATTTAGGTCATTTTTGTTTTGAAGTCCCTTAAATTAAAATTTATTTTTTCAGTTCCTCAATTTTAAAAATGCTCTCTTTCCACAAATACCACAAATACGAAGGACTAAAAAGAGAAGTATTCAAAATTCAGAGACCAAAACTACAAATTTAAATTTGAAGGACCAAAACTAGAAGTGATCCAAATTTGAGGGATTTTTATTTAAACCAAAAATATTTCTAGATATATAATTTCACCTGGCAGACAGAAGGCATAATTTGAGCAATGCTCATCAGCTTATCTAGCTTTGTAAGAGTGAAATTGCATATTCCAATGTCTCTGACAAGGTTTTCCTTGACAAGCTTCTCCATTTCTCTCCACACTCCTTCCATGTCAAGCTCCAATACTTCCCCTTCTTTGGGGGGTCTGCTGGCACCATCTTTCAATCTAAATGGCCAATGAATCTGCATTTTATTTTATACATTAGAGCCTGTCTACTACTACACATATCAAACCACATGCAAAAAAAAAAAAAAGAAGAAGAAGAAATTTAAGCATAATATAAGCTCATTACCAAGTAAAGATCAAGGTAGTCAAGTTGGAGTTCTTGAAGGGTATTGTTGATAGCAGGTCTAACTCTTTCAGGGGTCAAGTCTGTGCACCTAGTAGATACAAAATTCCACACACACACACACACAAACTACCATTAGAGTTTCTTTCAAATGTTGAAGCAACATTATTCAAATGCATTTAGCATAATCACCCAAAGAGTTGGTAGAGCTACATCTATTAGGTTATTTTACCAAAGTTTGGAGGTGACAAATAGATCCTTCCTTTCCACTCCTGCTTGCATGGCAGATTGAAGTGCATGTCCAACCTATTAGTTGATAGATAATTAGGATAAGAATGGGAAAAATGGCGGTTTAAATCAAATTAAACAATTAAGAAACACAATCATACTTCCTCTTGAACTCCATACTGCGAAGCAGTGTCTATGTGTCTGTAACCAGCCTGCAGCCAAAGTCAGATCATGTGAGACCCAGCTTCACAAGAATAGCAAAAACTAACTAGATTTTTGGATTTTTGGTTAAATATGTCTTTAGTACCTGAATCCATAGGAAAATCTTTGTTTTTAATCCTTAAAAAAAAATTCTCTCTTTTTGGGTTCTTACTTGTGAAAATATATCATAGTCACTGTCCTTCACAAAAGATTGTGACAAAAAAACTCCTTAGTCACTTGGTCTATTGTTTATACATATAAGACATTTCCATAAAAACATACCAATTTTAGTAACTGAAAACATATTTAACCTTTATTCTAAAAAATTTATGCAGAGACTGCTTTTAAAGCTGGGCTTCTGAATGTGGGGTAAAAGGAGTGTTTATTCAAGTAGAACAAAATGAGAAACTCATGATCCACAAGGAAGATACCAACATTAAAGTTAAGAATGCTCTATAAATATAAAAAAAATAGAAAAAAATCTGAAGGGAATGTTAAAAGTTAAGAATGCTCTTTAAATATATAATTTCTTTTTTGGAATTTAATTGCAGCACTAACCCTGATCTGTTCCACAAAAATCTAGTGTTGTTAATGGAAGATACCAACATTTTCCATAGATTACTAGAGAATCTTTATTTGGGTGCCTTTATTTTCTTCTTTTCACATTATCCATAGATTTCAACATACAATACAACACCACCTTAATAAACTATTTCATGGGATAAATAAGCTTTTGTCAGTTCAAATAACTCCATCAACAGATTCTCATTTTATCCAAAAGCTAAATTCATTAACCTATGTACAATGATCACACACCATATCCAAAAGTGAACCAAATGTTCCATAAAATGCATAGACAAACTTAAAAGTGAAAGCAGTGTAATTACCTCAACAATGGCAGTGAACACAGAATTGGCGGCTTGTGAACCAGACTTCCATGTGCCCAATCCAACAGCCGGTATGGTATGACCACTCAAAAGGGTAAATGACTGTGTCTTAGGTTCATGTGGCTTAACAACTTGTGCCATCTTTCAATGTTTGCTAATAATAAAAACGGTGTTTGTTTCTTGTGACACATTATTATACAAGAGACTATTTCTAAGTTCCCGAACATTTAGGAGCTCAGTGTCACGTATTGACCAATTTGCATGCAAGACACGTTCACATCACTTGAGGCTGCGTGTTCCATTCTAAAATTACTAGGCCAACTCTTTTACACGTTTCCTAAGTCCTTTCTCTCTTTGCTTCTCTTCATTGACACATGGTTGGGAAACCGAACAATGAAAATCTATAGTTTATATTAATAATTAAAAAATGTTATCATGTCTTTAGTTTTTGTTATATTTATGGTGATATTAACGTGATTTATGTTTAATTATTTTTTTATGGTATAAACCATCGTTTTTCTTTTACTTTTCTCAGTCTTACTATTTTGCATAGAGACAAAAAATTGATTTGGTATAGTAAAAATATCAAATTATCTTTATTCTTATATTTTTATTATATATATGTATATCCTCAACTAAATAATAGAAAATAATTATTTAACAACTTAAAAATTTATCTTACATTTTTCTTTATTTATCTTTTCTCTTATTATATTTTTCTGAAACCAAATAGACATAAAAACATTGCATGATGTAAACTTGAATGATGTAATAAGATTTAAATGGGTCCTCAACCCAAAAAAGACAGGGCAGTTTGGACCTTCCCGGAGACTTGGACCTGATGCTAAGCTGGGTTTGACCATATTTATTTTTCATAATATTGGGAAGAAAACCCCTGAACCATGGATGCCTACATACATCTAATTAATAGGGGTGAGTGAGTATGACTGATCCGGCCAGTTTAAAGTGCAGAGATTTTTTTTAAAAGGTATGTATCCAGTAGTAAAAATCTGCTGTGGATAAACGGACTAGTAAGTAATTTGAAATAAAAAAAATTAAAAAGTAAAAAATATATAAAATTAGAAGAAAATAGTTAACTTTATTTTTTTAAGTTAAAATTTATTACACTAAAATATACTAATATTTTAAATATAATAAATTTAACAATAACAAATTAAATTAAAGATCACAATCTTAACATAATAATACTTACATATTAAATTTAGATGAGTTAAACGGACAATTCATAAATCCACAAATAAAGCCCACAAGATTCATTAATTGCAATGTTTGCGGGTTTTACAGACTGATTCATAGATCTAAGACTGTATATTCAGCCCTACTAATTAAGGAAAATACTCATACAATAGAAATACAAAAATAATAATAATAAATAAGATAAATTGTATATTAAAAAAATGAAGTGAAAAAGAAATAAAAGAGAATTATATATTTAGTTATAATTATTCCTTCTTGTCATGTTATGCCCCAAGTCACTCACAAACAGTACCTAATCAGAACATGTTCTGTATAGAAAATCATGAAATTAGTCTTTGAACTTAGAAATCATTGAGGCGAATTTCACCAATGGTAATAAAGTATTTTTTATACACACAATCATATTTTTTATGAATCAATTATGCCGGACCTCATTGCTATGCTCAAAATTGTTTATTATGTTGAAGTAGAGTAAGTTATATGGATTGAAAACAACATTAGGATCAATACATTGAATTTTTCACTCAAACATACACAAAATTCTTTTTTTTTATCCAAACATACATGTTATAATTTTATTTACCAAAACATACATATTTATTATTCACAATGTAAATTTGGGTTGGAAAGACCCGAATATATATTGTACTTTTTTAAAAAAATTTCAAAACTCAGTTAAAAATTCAAGTTTCTCCGACCCGAATTTTGAACTTTTTTTTATGGTGTTTATTATGTTTATCTCTTTGTCTCATTCCAATTATCGTAGTATTTTAATTTCTTTATATAATATAACCGAGATATACTAATTATTTATTCACTGTGTTTTTAATCAATTTAATTTGTTTTAGTTATTTCCCTTTTTTATTTTATTTTTCTCAGTATAATATAGTTTCATGTATTAATTAATTTTTCTCATTTTTTCACAGTGAATAATCAACCTTATTTATCATAACTTAAACAAATATAAATATTAAATTATCATTTTTGCGTATTATATAATTTTATTACAAATCTTAAAAAATAGCATAAAACAAAAAAAATATTAAATTATTAATATGTGCAAGTACACGTATTTAAATACTACTTAGAATTAATTTTTCTTTATTTATATTCTTTAATTTTATTATTTTCAAATCAAATTCTTTATTTATTTATTATTATCTTTAAAAAAAATCAAAATTTGGGTTGGGGAACCCGAATTTTTAATTGGATTTTGAAATTTTTTTAAAAAATCAAAATGTAAATTTGGATTACCCCATCCGAATTTACACGTGAATAGTAAATATGTATGTTTTAGTAAATAAAATTATAGCATATATGTTTTGGTAATTTTTATTTTTTTTTTATGTATATTTGGATGAAAAATTCTCAATACATCATGCTCTAATGAAATGCTGGACATCATGTGTGTAAATCTGAAAGAAGGAACTGCTACTGCTGTTTTCCTAATATAGAAATATTCGGCTAAATACAGTAATTCATTTCAGCCTAGACAGTATTTTGTACCATTTTTCTTACTATAAGACGGAAAACTGAACATGATTATCAACATTCAATGTTCTGCTGATTTTTTTCCATTGCTAAAATCGTATAGGGCCATGACTCAGTCTTTTATTATTGAGAATAATTATCAAGTTTTCGTTAACAAAAAAAAAAATCATATTTTCACTCTCTTTTTTCCTAGCAACACAGATTAAAAAAAAAAAACACACACACACAGGGAAGTATACGATGAGATTGGAAATGTGATAGTGAAAATTTAAAATTTAAAATAAAAAATATTGTTAAAATAACATGTGAAAATATTATTACTCTCTGAAAAAGGTATGCATTCACTTTACTATATACTGGTACTTGAGAAATATGACTATGAACCGTTTGAATATTACTCATAAAAGCTTATTGAAACTGCTCATCATTTAAATATATACTTTTATACTTTTTAATTTTTGTAAATAGTGTTTCAATAAATCTATCGTATCACATTGTTGAGTCTTAAAAAAGCTTATAAAAAAGACTAAAGTCATAGTGCTTCTGGAAAAGCAATCCGCATGTGGGGACTTGCTATAAATTTTCCTCTGAAACATCTAGGTTAACACTTAACAGAGTGTAAAGAATCCAAGAAGGAATTAAGACGTTATATGCTGGTTAAAATTTGTTTTACACCCAAAATTATTTTTTACACTGTATTTTGATATAAAATCTATGATTAAACGCCATTTGAGTATATATCTCAATTAAGATGACCAGTTTAAAATAATTTTACTAAACTTTAAATCAAAACAGGCACGGAGTATATATAGTATTCCAAATTTCTTCATTAAAAATACGAGTTTCATCAGTTAAATTTAACTTTTTTAAATAGACAAATTTGTCAAAATCATTGTTATATAAAAATTTAATTCTATCAAATACATTCACATACAAAATTTATATTTTTTTATATAGAAATTCAGATTTTAATAATTACAAACAAGTATCAATCTTGAAAATTACAATCTTTAAGAAATAAAATGGACTTTTACTTAGAAGTAAAAGAAAACAATTCATAAAAATTATAAAATACAATAAAAACAAATAAAAAATGATATACTATTTTAAAAATACACAATCTTAATTTAAACTACCAAACAATATAAAAACTGATTTCATATACTTACTATATATAATTTTTTGATTTTTATAATCTCATTTTTTTTACAGATTTATTATCTCAATTTTAATCACTCAATTTAAAAAGGATCAATATTCATTCACCAAACCATATCAGAATGCAGACATCACCATCAATACAATAGACAAGGAAAGATGCTACACCATTCAATTTCAAGTTATAGAGCCCGTGAACTCTTCATTGGACCATCATCACCGTTCATCTTGCATGGACCATAACATCATATCAAATCAAAACCGTCAAGGGCAGGTAAAGGACCATCCCCACTCAATTCACTTCTCTTCTGTGAATAAAACTGAAGTACTTTCCAACACATGCTAAATAAAAATACAATACCCTCTGACAAAAGTAATCACCAAATCACCATGCTATAGTAAAATGTATTATAAGCAAAGCCACTTGCTTTTTCTTATGTACCAAATCACCATGCTATAGCACGTTTTCTTTTCCGTCATTTTTTTACATTATACTAATACAATAGTACTAAGTACCTTTAAGTTGGCTCAAACAAAGTTCAGAATCATAAGTTCATAACCCAAGAGAGTTAAGACTTATAATTAACTTCAAAGCATATAAAGATCATATATGGTTCCTACAATCATTTAGGGCTTAATTGCACCTCTGATGATGTTGGTGTGCTGGTTTTGCGCACAAAATAGCGATAAGCAGCAACTTTTTTCTTCCTCGAGGCAGAGTTATCAACAGAGAGTACCATTTTGCCAGCTTCTTTTGAAGTGAAAGAGTTATGGATTGCTTCTTCTGTGGCCTCAATCTTCCTTGCCTTATCAACTGCTAAGGTGTAGCTACCTTGTGCAATTGGGACAAATTCAGCACTATACTCCAAGTCCCAGCCTCCCACCACAATATCCCACGTGATAGTTGCACCACTCTGTCACAGTGTCACCAAATAACAAGCAATTAACAAATCGTTTAGAAAAAATAGGTTATAATACAATTTTATATTATTATTCTATGACAAACCATCATGGATTATATATTTGACTTTTACGATAATTTCTTAAAAGTCATTCGAAAAATGATTTTTGACTAATTGATAGTGTAAAAGTTTTTACATTGAGAATGCATAGCTATTAAACTTAATCTTTTAATCTTTGCCTTAATACCAACATTTAAAGTATCTGTGATAAACGTCAACAATTTTACTATACATTACATACATTAAACTATAATACTATAATTTATGATTAAATTATAGTTTAAAAAATCTTTGTAATATTAATGCTTTAACTTGAAAAATCAAACCCAAAAATAATAAACCATTATAATTCTCAAAAGGGTAAATGAAATGGAGGAAGATTAGAACATTGTTACCTCAATTCCTTCTATTTGTATGTTCACTATCTCTCCTCCTTTAACTGTGAACTCAGAAGCAGGTTTTGGGGGACCATTCTCCAAATCGCTTGGTCGACTCAATCCACCATACCGAACAGGAATATTCTCGGGCCTTATAAATCTGAACAAAGGACAATAACCCCATCTTAAAATACAAAACACCAAAATATATATTGTGGGGTAAGAGACATTTTATTGGATATATGTGTAGTGTATGTAACACAAAAAAAATCAAGGATAGACAACTTCAATTTAAAATATAAAATAATGAATAAAATAAAACTCAAGACAAAACTGTACGGTAGATAAGGAAGCTGAGAGCCATTGTGAAATCTTTCTACATAGACGAAAATTAGCAGAAAGAAGAAACCATTTCAAAACCAAAATTTTCTGACGCAATAGGAGAATAAACAAAATAACAACCCACTAATTAGACTAACTTGTAGAGTGTCTCCGCAGCATTTCCTTCCTTAGAGATCACAAACTTGCTCTTAGTTCTCTGGGTCAGAAACGGACTGAACATTGAATACAACACGCTGAAGTACCATGGCACATTGATGAAAATCTGAAAGCAAGAAAATGAGAAAAGAAAAAGTAGTGAAATTCCCATCACACCAAAACCAAAAATGTGGATATAGATAACATGATAATGATAACAAGCAAAACAACCATGGGCCCTGTTTGGACAAAGAATGCTTAGATATAAAGAATTGAACTTCTGTCCTAAGTGAAAATCAACTTTAAATAATTAAAAAAAAATTCAATAGAATTTGATGCACATAAGTTGGTTTTGTTATAAGGCTTTAAATTGTGGTTGCTTGTCACGGTCCTCAATATTGTCTCTTGTAGGAAATTATAGATAAATGCAGTTAATGCATCGAAAATACTCCAAATACCTTCAAATTGCAAACCATTCATCAAAACTTTGATTTTTTTATTTATTTAACTTGGTAGAAATTTTTAAAATTTAAGAGAGATGTTTAATTTATTATATTTTTCTTATTACTATAATATAGGTACCAAGTGCTGCTTTTTATCCGCAAATATTAGCTGTGATTATTTTTTTAAGGAAAGGGATTTCAACCCACAATCTCTTTTCCTTTTCCTTCCCCTTCAACCACTAAGTTAACCTTTCAACTCGAGACCAACGTTTTCTTAACTACTAAAGGAAACCTATATGACTACCTTCAGCAAGACCTCATCTCAACCATATTCTTTTTGCCAATAACCCAAGAACTAAACCTTACCTAACGAAACAGACATCAGTTACCCCCAAACAAACATAATGTTTGTTAATTAAATCATTCTACTTTAACTAGTTCTTATGCATTTCCAAGTACCAAAAAAAACAAACAAAACAAAACAAAAAAAACAGAGAACAATGTACTCCCTTCGGACTTGAATATAAACAACAGAAGTCACCTAATTTTTTTTTGAGTAAATATAAGTAGTGAATCTGAATTATCTAAGTCTTATTTAATGAAATTCTCTCTAAAATATCCTTTATATAGTAAGACCATAAATTTTTTTCATGCTTAGATATCAAATTCCAACTAAAGATAATTTAGAAAAAATAATCTTTTAATTGAAAACAACATAATTTAATAGAGTTAAATAATCTTCTTAATCAATGAGTTTTTGTTTTATATAATCTGGAGAGGAGGGAGCATATACCTTGCGAGCTACCATTTCAGGATAGTTATCCTGGAACAAAGACAGAATGTGGTTAGAAGCGACCCTTAGCTCCCTCTTGGGCATGTCTTTAAGGTCCGTAACCTGAATGAGCGAATTAACCCCACCGGGCTTGAAGTGTAGCAACCTCACCCCTCTCTCCAGCACCTGCACCCTCCACCGCAAGAACTTCTTCAGCTTCTCCTCGTCCCCGAAAACATTCTCGTACATCTCCCTATCCTTGAACACCCCGTAGGCGTTATAGCACACTGGGTGTCCCTCTCTGTCATAGCCGTGGGTATAGGCTACAACCCCTTCAAGCTCCTTGAACCCGCTGAGCTCCTCATCGACAACGTTGTCGGCTCCGAACTCGGTCCTCCATGAGAGGGACTTGAGGAGCATGGAGAGGGCATCGTGGACCCTGAAGTCGCGGGCTCTGAGGAACTTGAGGAGGATGACGTCGGCGTTGTCGGCGTTGTTGTTGTTGAGTAAAGGAATGCCCCACATCGAAGGGGTGGAAGAATAAGAAGATTGGAGTTTGTTCTTGAGGTCTTGGAGGGCTTTTTTCTCGGAGGGTTTGAGGTGGGAGATGAAGTAGGTGTCTTCTTTGAAGGAAGGGGTTGAAGACATGATGAAGGAGGTGAGTGTGGTTTTGTTGAAGAAGGGCTTTGGAGATGCTTCTGGAAGGTCTTGGAAGGGTGTGCTGGTGTCCATTGGTGGTGAATGAGGGAGACCCAGATGGAATCTCTGCATGGGAATGGGGAATGTGGGGTGATTTGAAGGTGGGCTTGTTGGTTTTGTGCCAAAGTTCACAGCTTTTTTGGGCTTGGTTCTCTCTGTGGAGAGGAAAGAAAGAAAGAGAACAGGGAAAAGGAATGGATTTTTTCTTTTATCTTGGCGTGGTTTGAACTTTGAAGTGGTTCAGGCTTCGAGTTGAGCTTGAAGTTGAAGGTGTGAAAGCGAATTTGAAAAAGGTAGAGAGAGTGAAGGCACGCGCTGGTGTAGTAGCTAGGAGTGGAGGGTTTCCAACTTTCAAACCGAGCGCAGTTGGAAAGTGATTGGGGCAGACACCGCTTTGTCTTGCAGTTGCAGCAAGTTTACTGTTTACATCTTTTATTTTTTCTTATTAACAAGTATCCATTCAACATTAATTTACTTTAACAATAAATGTTTATTTTTAGATATTGTTATTTATTTGAAAGTAATCTACCAGTCAAATTAGGTTATTTAAAATTGAGTTTCGTTTGCTTGTATAAACAATAATTATTTATAAATAAAAAATATTTTCTTGTTATTTAAGAATAGTAGAAAGAAAATGATTTAAGAGTTACTTAAAATTATATTATTATATATATATGAATTGTGTTAACTTTGTTATGGCATTAAGGACTCAATTAATATAAGATAAAAAATTTAAAATTGGTTGCTTAAATTTTATCCATTAGAGATGTTCTTAAGAGACTAAAAATAGAAAATATTTATTTCTAATATCATAAAAGAATATAAAAAAGTGAGCAACATAATTTTACATATCTCAATAAAAATATTTCTTCTTTTAATTTATTAAATAATACACCAAATACACCTGGTAGCATTTGCTTCTTTTTTTATATTGTGTTGCATGCTAACTGAACAATTAATAAACAAATATATTTTT